>QQSS02221076.1:0-10776 GCA_003687565.2 Craspedacusta sowerbii
GATACGATTCGTCGCTCAACTTCCCCGTGCGTTTTCTCGCGTTTTGGCGCAATCGCGTCGATTTCATCGATGAAAATAATCGCGGGCGAATTCTTTTCGGCTTCCTCGAAAGCTGAAAGTCAGGTTTTAAATATATGGAGCTACAAATCGAATAAAAACGAGTCCAAAATCAAAGTATGCATAACTTATGTGAACCAGAACATCGCATTTCTACGCTGGAAAAGTACTTTTATAATCCTCGGGATTTAATCTGGGGAAAAATATAGACTTAGGTCAAAGTCTCGCTTCCGAAAACGGCACAAACTATAATTTTATCAACATTAGATCTACATTAAAAAAACTTGCATGAAAACTAACCTTTTCTCAGATTGCTTTCCGACTCTCCGGCTAACTTGCTCATTATTTCAGGACCTGAATGAATTAATTTCGTTTTCGAACTATAATTCATATTTACTTTGGCTTTGACACGAGCTGCAAATAAGAGTGCCAGCAGATGCTTTCAAAAGGATAGGTATAATATATAGACTAACGCGATTTCAAATTCTTTCATGTGATAACATCACTATAAAAAAAACTTCGCACTTCTTACCATTGATTAGAAAAAAGAATGCCCCCGTCTCATTGGCAACGGCTCTACGAAAACAATTGCAGTGCTTTTTTGCAACCTTCACATAACTCAAAACTCAGGTCAAATGTAAGGAGCTGTATCAATGGGTAAGAATCTTAAAATAGCATATCAATCAACATAATATGTGAGGTACATCAGGTCTTATATTATAAGAAGACTTAACTGGTAGTGTGTTGAAGTGCATAGCTCGTTATGAAATGAAGCTGCAGTCCATACCTTGCAATTAATGTCTTGCCTGTACCAGGTGGCCCATATAGCAAAATTCCTCGAGGAGGCTTAATACCTAGAGCCTTAAAAAGTTGAGGATGACGCAGCGGCAGTTCTACCATTTCCTTAATTTGGGCTAGTTGCTTTCTGCACCCACCCACGTCATCATAGCCAACTTCATTGAGAGCTTCCTCTTCATCCTCTCGCTTGATAGGTTCACCTTCGCAATGAATGACAGTATCAGGTGCAACGATGCAATATGGAGTTGGGTCAGTTTCAACAACCTTGAAATCTACTGCCCTCATGCCACCACGAACTTGAAACAAATCACCTAGAAGCAATAAAACATCACCTTGAAATTCACAGCAGCAAAAACATCAGTGACTACCAATGCATAGTCAATCACTAGCGAGTTACGCATTGTATGTAATTATGACAAGCAGTGTAGTACATGATACCTTTGCAGACAGGCCTGTAGGCTTCAAGAAAATAGGGCTTGAGAAACACATCGAATAAGCTCCTAAATGAAATAGACACAAATGATTTTTATCAAAATATCAATTCCATCATACTGTGCTGGACTTCAATAAATCAACATAACATGGCATCATCTCCCTCCAGGAGCTGCTCCGCTCCATGATTCTCAGCCCGTTGAATCCACCATGTCTCTCTGCCTCTCACTTATTCCTCTTTTTTTGCTACATAATTGGTCATCCATTAAATTTCAATGTTGACCAAACATTTCGAACCTATTCTTTTCTTAGCAAATAACTGCGATGCACAAGGCAGAAGAAGTTGCAAATAATACATTTTAAATTATGCAATGTAGATCTGAGGTAGTGCACTTTTAATTCCATGATCTACTTCAGACCATAAAGTCTCATTGCATTTTAGCCAACAAATGAGCCAACAGATATCTTTGATCATCAAAGCTTACAAATATACCAACATAGCCTGAATATAATACAACAGCCAATGTAATGGCTGGTGGACTCTGTCCTTTGAGTAAGAAAGAGTTGTTTTGACAAAATTCTTATTAGCTAACAAACTTTTTTTTTGCTAGTTGAGGCAATGGAAGAAGAAGCAAACAGATGCACAAAAACAATACAAAAGACCTCTAGAATAACCATCACAGAATTGGCTTTCATTTAGACTTGCATAAATTACAAGAATTTTAAGGCGCATACCCAGTCAGACCTTCTACAGAATCATCTATTGGCAAAACATGAATTCTTTTGCCATATTTTACATCAGGACATGCTTGAACACTAGAATGAAAAATCAAGGACAATTGCACAAGCCGTTCCAACAAAATATGGCTTTCATGCTGGTTGGCTGTTACTAATTAAGTTACTAGGCATGCACTAAACAAACTATAATACAGCAGACTTCCAATTAGGAGTATGAATACTTAAGAGCTAGATAAATTTCAGGGAAGAAGAAAAATTATATCACCCTACTCAACCAAAGAAATTCATTTGTTTTCTTGGACAACCTACAACTTTGCCTTACTGCTAACTAACCTGACTATGTCACCAAGACGAACACGTAAATTTTGACGAACTACTCGATTCATCCCAATTTTATCACTTGACGAATCATCATTCGCAAGAACTATGCAGATGGTTTCCTTCTTTCTTTTGCCTTTCAAAAGAACAGTGTCACCACGGAATAATTGCAGCTCTTCCATCTTTTCCTAAAAGATATCAGTTTGATCAGCGTTGAGAATATTATGAATTTCCACCATGCAGGGTTCAGCAACCTAATATAGTTGTACAAACCCGTTCAATGCTGGACAACCAGTAATTTACGGATTACTTAAAATTACGATCAGTCAAAAATTTGTCCTGGCTGCTAATCAAATTAATTGTGAACACTCACGGCACATCTGTGGTAAACATTTTAGCGCCTTTACGCAGTGCCATCTAGCAAACGCAAAGCCCAGCAGCAAAGTACAAAAGTTCGCGGGTACTATAGCTTGAACTTACTAATGACATGGTAACAACTGAGTTATCATCTGTAACGGCTTCCTCCACCATAAGCCGATTTGGCTTCGCTTTGGATTTTAGGATAGCCGTTGCCAACTCATCCCTGCAATCAAAAACAAACAACGCCCGTGTCAAATCAACCTTAACAAGAAGCTAGTACTAAATCAATTAGGAAAATTTTCACTGTTTTATTTTCCGCAAGGAATTCGGACTGCCATATACTTAAAAATTAAAACCCCTAGAATCACAATCAAAGAAAGTTACATTAAGTGCACAGCGGAGTTTTTAAAAGGGCATAAATAACCCACTTATATGCGAGTTTAGGGATAAAAATCGTATGCAAGATATGAAGAAATAGATTTTAAAAAAAGAAACTTACTGATTTTGAGCCATAGCTATCTGCTTGTGTCAAGTAAATCGCTTTTTGAAGTCGGTACTGCTTACGACAGCGCCTCCAGCCTTCTCGGAAATGCTGACCAAGGAAAGAAAGTTGCTGAGTGTACAAGCCAACAACTGGAACGCATGCGCAGTCTGCTCAATTTGATAAACATTACAGACCGGAACGAAAGTTCGACCTTCGTATAACGGCCGGCAAATATGTCAGCATGAAACTGCTAAAAATCAAGATCCTGGCTTTCTTTGGTTATGTGCATTTAAGCGGAAGCATTATGCAACGGGATATTATAGTCTTTAAGTCGGCCAAAATCAAGCCAATAATTGTTTGGAAAGGGGACCAGATTCATCTCTTTTGTGACGCATGCCTTATTTTGCATTAATATACAAAGGTACATCTTAAGAGAGTACATAACCACTGCATCAAAAGTTACTGCAATTAAGTACCAAATTATTAAATCTGGGTGTATTTAAAAGTTATTTCATCTTCTGGCTGTGGGCAGGTGGATACCAGTCTTTTGCATTCTGCTAAATTTTTTTTTTCTGATTTGATTATATATGGCGGTTTTGCAAATGCAAAGTGGCAAGAACCACTCCTACCTTCTGTGAATTCGATTCCTTTTTTCTGCTCAAGATGCACCTTTTGGTCGTTAGTTTAACCTTCCCTGTTGTTTCATCTTGTAAACGGTGACTTGCACATTATCTGACAATGGCTTTGTGAAAACAGCTGAGATCTACCACGCAACACAAAGGTATTGGCCTCCACAATCTTCTAGTTGCTATATTAATCCTACATTTGGAACTTGATACCAACAGCTGCCATCTCTGGGGCTTTATCCTATTGATAGTTAATTGTGTTATTAGTCCAAGCTTGCTAAACATTCAATGACAAGCCTTGTTGTCGTTATTGAGGATAAGTTGACAATTATTGTGTACATACTTAACAGTGCATCAGTGTGTCACATGCCTGGATGATTACCATGCCCTATCTAGCTATGATGTCATGTAATGAAGATTCCGGCAAGGGTTTGATACTAATTATGCTGTTTTATACTAGGCTATTTGATATTTTATACTTGCTTGCTTTTCCAGCTTTATCATGAATTCATATTTTTGTTGTTTGTGGCATCAAAAGTATCAGATGTTCAGATTGAACTGATGATGGCGGCATATCAAAGCTCTGAGCTTGAAGGAGATAGCATTGAAGATGATTCTGTAGATCGTGGTTGGGAGACTGAGTACAACATTTGTGGATACGAATGTAATAAACCTATTTACTTTCTGTTTTACTTGAATATTTCTTACTGAAATTTTTATGTCTTCTACTATTAGGATATCAAAAAAAATGCTTTTGTGCTAATTAAGTTGGCTGAGTCTCTTATTTTTGTAAAGTTTATGGCACCTTTGAGATCTTTATGTACCAAAACTAACACTATGACAAGAGTGTGCTTTTTTGTTGGGGAATCCCTGTGGTATATGCTGGGCCTTTATTTGTGGAAGCTTGTTGATTTTTTGTGAAGTTTTGATGTTTCATCAAATGTTTTCTGCAGTTATTCTCTGTAGCTACCTCTTTGTACTGCACCGCAGGGTTGCCTCTGGCGATGCATTTGGAGCTGAGTATTTACTTGCTTTTGTTTGCAGAATTGCAGCTTTGCAGGGTACTTGAATTGCACTTTGAATTGATAAGTCGCAAGTCTGACTTGAAATCATCTTAGTATTTGTCAAACTCTTATCTGCATGCTTCCTCAAAATATTAATGGAACTGATGTTGCCTGTGCCAATACTGGAACTTCAGGTAATTCAAGTACAGTCGCAATTCTTGTTAACAAAGTTTTCTCTGTAGGAAGCACAAACAAATTTGGTGTTTCATAATAGGCTTGACAACAGTGTCTGCTTTCTTTCTTATGCACACTGCCACAATTATTGGTTTGTCGCCACGAAAACATTAACATAATGTTTGCATGTGTGTGTGCCTATAAGTAGCAAGGAGTCTTCCACACTATGAAATGCCATAAGTCTTTGAAGACCACGTTCTAATGCTTAATAATGACTGTACTAGAAGTCGTTAACACTCCAGCTTTAGAGTTTACTAGGCAGCAGGTCGTCTATAAGTTACTCCTGCTTTGTTAAAAAACTGGTTATTGACTGTTGCCATGCTATCGAGATTGCAGGATTGGAAGGGCTGAACTAGGCTTTTTATAGCATTGTGTTTACATATTTCAAGTGAGTGATTTAAAGTCTAATGATGTCAATGATTATGTTTGAATTAGCTCTATATATAATAAAATAATAAATAAATAATGCCTTGTTAAAGAATTTCGAGGGCATTATTTTATTTTTAATCCAGATTTCTCTGCAAGTTATGTGTATCTGTCTACACAAGGGACATTTTTTAATCTGCTTTCTTAGTGCTGGAAGTTTTAGTTAATCGCAAGTACTCCTGGGACTATTTAAATTGCAGCTTTTGAAATTTTATTTATTTCATACTTTTTAGATTTGGACCATCCTGCTGATGTTCAGTTACATTCATGGGGACAAGATCTCAAATCTGCATTTGAGCAATGTGCCATTGCACTGTTTGGAGTTATGACATCGCTTGATACTGTAGATCCAATTCAAGAATTAGCCATAGAGGCTTCTGGGCATGACCTAGAATCACTTCTATTTAACTTTTTGGATGAATGTCTTTTTGCGTTCTCTGCAGATCCTTTTCTTTGTGCTTGCATGGTTAGGATTAACGATATGGATTTGGAAAGCTTTTCATTAAGGGCAACGCTATGTGGTGAGCCTTTTGATCTTGACAAGCATCCGCAAGGCACAGAAGTTAAGGCGATAACCTATTCAAATCTTCAGATTCATCAAAGTCAAGACTGTTGTGATTGCTATGTGATTGTTGACATCTGATTCAGCCAATGTTATCTTTTCAAATCTTGAACTTATCGATAATCTGTTTGCCAGATAGGGTTATGACAGTTTCTTGTGGTTTAATAAAGTACCATAGTTATGCATTATGTTTTTTTTAGGCAGTGGAAACCTTTGCTTTTTAGCTTGTATTTCTCTTTTTCGCGCTTTGGCTCCCGAAAACTTTAAGTTATCACTAGCTACTTCAATTGCTGTGCTGCTACTAACGTTCTATTTAAGTAGTATGATACCATGTGCTAAGTCTGAACACTTGTGGCGTACTCATTAAAAATGTGGTTCGTTTTTTGTTAAGTAGAGTGTCCTATTTGTGCTTAGAACTTTTTGGATCAAACTAAAACCGATGATCTGGCTTCTCATTATGTTGGGATGAATGCATTCATTTATTCGTTCATTTTGAAATGTGTATTTCCAGAGCAAAAGCTATACACCCTAGTGCATTTGGATTACGCCAACTGTTAAAAGCTAGAGGCAATTTGTTTTTAAATCGGTTGTTTCATTTTTTTATTCAGCTGACTAGTGAAGCATTAAGTTAGCACATGCAGCGATTTGTTTTTAAATCAGTTGTTTCTTTTTTTTTCAGCTGACTAGTGAAGCATTAAGTTATCGCATGCATCCATGCATTGCATGAAAAATAGATATGAGGGCAAATGAATTCCTCGGCAGAGTGTTAAGATATATAGTTGTTTGAATGTCCAAAGCGAAAGTCCTCAGAGGCAAGTGGAAGACAAGCCTAAGAATGTGTTCATCGTAATAAGGATGCAAAAAATGTGCGTGGACTGGCTCTATGGCAATTTTACACCCTTTTTTTTTTGAAGCTGCTATGGAGTGAAATTGGAAAGTAGAACATTGGAGATCCGTTAAGGCGTGGCATTAGCGTTTTAACTTGTGCTTTTTTTTTTCCATGAGGGAATCACCTCCACCTTCCTTTTCTCTTGTTTCTGGTAATGTTTCATCCGTATGCCAGTTAAAACTTGGCGGCCAGCATCTTGTCTTCAGCTAGGTCGAATTTCTGGTACTGCTCTAGGTTGGCGACTTGCAGCTTTTTGCTTTTCTCCCATTCCTTCTCTAGCTGCTCCGAATTAAGGATTTCTTCCTTGCTTGTCTGTGTTTGCTGTACGAAGTACGCTGTTTGTAATGAATATGCGATATTTTACTTGTCACGTAGTTTGGGTGGCAAGGTTTCGTCACCATTTAGTGGCATGCATCGACGGGAAGTAAAGATTTCCTGACCTGCTGTGCAATCGAGCTGAGATTTTAAGATTTCAACTGTTAACATTTTAGGTGACCTGGGGGTGGCAAATAGGTCGTTACTTGTTCCTGGTAATCACAGCTTAGCCGACTTCAGTCTTTATGTCTTTTCCATCAGGCCAGCTTTCATCCCGGACCCTTATGGCTCTTCCACAGGCCAGATTTCATCCCGGAACTTTATGGCTCTTCCATTAGGCCAGCTTTTGTCTCGGACCTTTATGGCTCTTCCATTAGACCAGCTTTTGTCCCGGACCTTTATGGCTCTTCCACACGCCAGCTTCCATTCCGGACCTTTGTGGCTCTTCCATCTGACCAGCTTTCGTCCCGGACCTTTGTGGCTCTTCCACAGGCCAGCTTTCGATCTTTGTGGCTCTTCCTTTAGGCCAGCTTTCATCCCGCACCTTCATGGCTCTTCCCCTGGCCAGCTCTCATCACGGACCTTTGTGGCTAATCCACAGGCCAGCTCTCATCCTGCACCTTAATAGCTCGTCCATCATGCCAGCTTTTGTCCCGGACCTTTATGGCTCTTCCATTAGGCCAGCTTTTGTCCCGGACCTTTATGGCTATTCCACAGGCCAGCTCTCATCCTGGACCTTAATAGCTCGTCCATCATGCCAGCTTTTGTCCCAGACCTTTGTGGCTCTTCCATTAGGCCAGCTTTTGTCCCGGACCTTTATGGCTCTTCCTTTAGGCCAGCTTTTGTCCCGGACTTTTATGGCTATTCCACAGGCCAGCTCTCATCCTGGACCTTAATAGCTCGTCCATCAGGCCAGCTTTTGTCCCAGACCTTTATGACTCTTCCATCAGGCCAGCTTCGCGCGAGGAGTGCTTTAGAGCTGGTTGACAGATAGAATGATGATTTCTGTTGCACTACACGAATTCATGTTGGGAATTTTAATGCTGGTATTTATACGGGTTGCCTGAAGTTTTTAACTCAGTCGATAATGACAAAAAAGCTTGGAAATTAAAATATGTATGTTGTTGACAGTATCAGCAATATAGTTCTGCTTCGTCCTTTCGGATGTTGACAATTATTGCTCCCTGATTTATGGATATTTTCTGCAGATTCTGTTGCACATATCCTTTTTTAGCTTCGACTTGTTTGGTTGTTTTTTCTAATGGTCATAGTATATCTTCACATGCTTCGAAGACTTCACGATATGATTCTCAACTATTGTAATCGTCTCATCAGACCCTTGCTTGATTAAGGCTTTCCTGTTTATGGCTGCGTCACGTATCTTTTATAAATTCCGTACCAGACTTATTCACTACTAGACTTCTGTAGCCCACTCCGTAGAACGGTTTGGCGCATGTATTGGTATGCAATTCATACACCGCGCACAAACTTATTGGTTGAGTGACAGTTCCGTATTGTGCTAGCAACTTGTAGCCTTCTCTGTCGGATATCTCCCATACTCTCCACCTTGGCTTTTCAGGCTTTGATTCTTTCCTCAGTTCTTTCGTACTGTGGAGCCAAGACCTTTTATGATCAGCTGAGGGGTCTTTCTTTGTATTTCAAACTTAGGGTGGCTCTTGCTTTGTTTTGGTTTGAGAATGTGCTGCTCTTGGCAAGCAGCTCGCGTTTTTTTGGGTGTGGTCGTCGTAAGAAAAGGACGGGCTGTATTCTTCGTACGTCCGGTCACGTTGCCGTTGGAGTTCATGGCTTTGATGATCACGGGGTCACTTGACTCGCCTGTTCGCGCTTGCGCGTTGTATGTGTGTAGCAATGTTGTTGATGGCTTTGTGTCTCTGAGCTCGAAGAATGGTTGTAATAGCCTTGGGGTTCATAGCTTGTTTAGGAGCTATGTAAGACTATGTGAAGATAATGCAAGGCAAGTAATACGTATGGATGAGATAGGATCGAATTTTAAGGACGCCGGCTCTAAGGCGAATGCCCAATCACGTTTTGATGCTGGCTTTGATAAGTTAAATGGTTGTGCTGAAGAGCAAATGCAGCTTAAGGCGGAAGATGAGAAAGTGGAAGAAATTCTCTCTGAAGAAGTAAAGCAGGTTTGTGGCAGCGTTTATTGTATTTTAAGCCCCCTTCTTGTTGAAGTCCCGATAAAAGTTTGAGCCTGGAGTAAGGCTTCGCACCTCTACTTCTAAGCGTGCCTATGGCAGTTTTATTTTGTTATTTTATTTTAGTTATTACCCATCGATTTATTGCATACGGTATTTTTTATTGCTTTGTATTTATTTTATTTTTAATTACTTTGTTTATTTTATTGTTGCTTTTGGTATTTAGCAAAGAAGAGAAGAAGCTCTTGTGTTAAAAGAGCAAGGAAACACAGAGTTTAAAACTGGAAGTTAGTCCACGTAGTTAATTTGGTTTTTGTTTTAGAACTAACAGATTGCTGTGATATAAGAAGAATTCCATGCACCACGAAGGCGTGGGATGATTTTCCCAATACTTCAAACTTATATTTAAGTTCTGTACTGGAGTTATATTCGAGCATGTGTTTGCGTAAGTCATATAAAGGCAGTTTAACTTAGCGCAAAACGAATTTTGTGCGATAATGCTGAAGGATATTTTTATTTTGACCTGAACCAAAGAGAAACAGCCATGACACCTTGCAAAGTCTTTTCATGCGATTAGACCTATCACGCGAATGGCAAAACCATCAGCTGACGCATCGCGCATGCTACACTAATTTACGATAATAATCGATGGACCCAGATTCGAGTTCACCGTATCGCTCGCAGAAGTCTCGATTTGAGCTCTGCTTACCCCAACCACAGACGCAGTTCGGCCCATGTGGGCCTCATCAGTGGCCTGCGTGGGGACCGAACCCGGGTCGCTGGCGTGGAAGGTGAATCATCTACCTCTAGACTGCGAGAGCTTAGAGAGCTGAGTACACTGTTGAGAAGTGTGCGAGAATGACTGGCTATGGAAAATCTGCATAAACATGTTTACTCTAGTGTGACGCGACCCGGGTTCAGTTTCCTTACTTTGTTTTCTTTCGTTATGCCTAGTTATGGGTTGAGACTCGAATGTCTATGAGCCAGATTTTCATCAAATTTTCGTCTCTTTTTGAAAACGGCATAGAGACTGCCGCCTTAGAAATTTTTAAATAATTGTCATTAGGTCTCCTCTTCTCGGCATATGTAAGCGTCGTAATTTTTGATTTCATAAAACTGAGTTTTTCTTTGCTAGATTATGGTGTGGCAATAGGAACGTACGGCAAGGCTTTGGAAGTTTGTCCGCAATGCTTCAAGAAAGATATAGCCATTCTGTTTTCCAACCGCGCTGCCTGTTACGTTAAATCGGTGAGTTTATACATATGTATGAATGTATGTATGTATGCATGCATGCATGTATGTATGTATGTATGTATGGATGGATGGATGGATGGATGGATGGATGGATGGATGGATGGATGGATGGATGGA
>QQSS02221087.1:0-10775 GCA_003687565.2 Craspedacusta sowerbii
TATCTATCTATCTATCTATCTATCTATCTATCTATCTATCTATCTATCTTTCTATATATCTACCTATCTATCTATCTGTCTATATATGTATAGATATATTTGCGTACATCTCGATATACATATAAATCCGTATTTATTTTATATAATTGTGTGCAGAGATCGATATATGCACAAATCAATTGAGATATATATGCACGCTATGCATTTGTATACAGGGATGTTTCCGCGTGGTTTGTTATACTACTGATTCCCTTTTGCATTCTTGCCATCTTAATGTTGTTTACAGTCTATTGTTAACTGTATGCCTCAGGCATGTTTGCTTCAAGATAGATGAGTCTTCACATGCATACGTGGTGCAAAAGTCATATCAGAGTATTTTGGGTTACAGTATAAATATTCGATTGGATTACAATCCTTTACATTCGGAATTCGGAGTTTGATTTTGCTGAGATCTTGGTGCATAGCTAATGGGTTCTTCAAACATGGTCTTTGAAAATCTTGTCTAAGTGTAACAAGAGTAGAATAAATCCTCTTTGTTGGATAACTCGTAGTACTTTCGTACATTACCTGCACTTTCATTAAAGTTTGGATTGCAATAATGATTTCGAGCTGTTTACTCGAATTTTGAATTGAGGATTAAGTCGGTGCACTGGCCCTAGAAATATCGTTAAGGTACCATTTACTCCTCAACCCATACCGGATTGTGATTAGTCTGAACCCGGTTACATGCAGTGAAAGTTAGTATAGAAATTCCGTGTTAGGCCAGTTCAATTCACTCCCTTTAAATAGAAAAGTTTGATTTAAAAATTCCATTTTCTTTATTAGCATCCCTTTCCTAGAACCGGCTACGGTAAGCGGTAGGTTCAGGGTTAGGGATTGGGTAAGCGGTAGGTTCAGGGTTAGGGATAGGGTAAGCGTTAGGTTCATGGTTAGGGATAGGGTAAGCGGTAGGTTCAGAGTTTGGGATAGGGTAAGGGGTAGGTTCATGGTTAGGGATAAGGTAAGGTGTAGGTTCATGGTTAGGGATAGGGTAAGCGGTAGGTTCATGGTTAGGGATAGGGTAAGGGGTAGGTTCAGGGTTAGGGATAGGGTAAGCGGTAGGTTCATGGTTAGGGATAGGGTAAGCGGTAGGTTCATGGTTAGGGATAGGGTAAGGGGTAGGTTCATGGTTAGGGATAGGGTAAGCGGTAGGTTCATGGTTAGGGATGGAGTAAGGGGTAGGTTCAGGGTTAGGGATAAGGTAAGGGGTTAGGTTCATGGTTAGGGATAGGGTAAGCGGTAGGTTCATGGTTAGGGATAGGGTAAGCGGTAGGTCTGAGGACTAACCGGCAGATCTCTACCCTTAAACCTTGCACTATGTCACTGCTCTTCGACACTTATTACTTCGTCTTATCCTCCTTGCGCCTGAATAAATTCCTATTTAATACTTCGATCAAGCAATAAGGTGCGATCGCATTGAAAATATTTGTACCAGAGATCACCTCCCCGATTGACTAGAAACGGCTCCATACCCGGAAAAGCTCCGATCCCCTCTCAACGATTTATATTTCAAATCTAAGAAAATGTTCTGTAAGGTAATGTAAGACACTTTATTTTTTAATGCAAGTCCAGGAAGACATTATTTTTAATTACTATTTGCCAAAGTAAAAAGGATGAAGAATAGTTTGCTTCCCAGCAGAATGAACAGAGTTTGCTGTAAGAACTATCTTCGTTCAATCGCAAAGACAACGTCTCCTTATTGATCCCATCATTTTCTTACTTAAACTTGCAAGGCCAACATATAAGCAAATATTTCACATAGGATGCAGGTATGAGCCAACGAGTTCAAGCTTTTTTCCCGATGGTACTCTTAAGTCGTTTCTCAATTTTAATGTGTCTTTTCTTGTAGATAAATTAGAATATTTAGGTAGACGAATATTTGTATGGTAAAAATGAGAGGGTTCGAGATGCTGTAGAGTTCAATAGCCGATTTAATGCGCAAGACACACGGAATAAAACATCGGATTTTCGCACGTCTTCTCTGCACCTAAAGCATATATGCTAACAATGAAACTTCCTCGTAGCAAGCACGGTCTCTTGTGTCATGGTGAGCGCCAAGGCTGTTCAGAATATAGTTGTCAGGTTTTTATAGCAAGCTACCCGTCGTTCTTAAAAGCTCAGTTATTGATGACATGTGACTTTATTAAGTTTGTTCATTTTAGCGACAAACCGAGTATTATTCGATCGGGATATTTTGCGCAGAAGCATTGCTCAAGATTATCTCACAAGGTTTCCTTCTTCATCCCCGAGCGTATCTCAGAAGTGTCTGGAATATTCTGGATTTCGTGGTAGTTATAACGAGGTTCGTATGCTGCAAGTAGCTCATTAGCATTCAGGATTAAGGATTTTTCTTCGCGCCTTTATCTTTAGTCTGTGAGTCCTCTCAGCTACACAAGGCATTGCCTTATCAAGTACGTAGTGCAACTGAATAAGAAACTGCCTTGCTTGCAGTTAAATCTAGAACTAATGCAGCTCCTATCTAGTTCACATTTATTAAAACAAGACATTACACTACGGTTCGCTTCTCAGCAAGTGCCACAAGTTATCTGCGAAAGTTATCTTGAACAAGGTAGTTCCAATTCTGTGTTTTGCCATCCAGTCGCGTACAGATTTATTGAGAAGCGTCAATTGTATTCATAAGAATCCAATCTTGGAAGGACCCAAAAATGCTTGCAGGTCTTACATTTCTTTTTTGTCTAGGAATAGATCATTAGTTTATCTGCAGCTCAAAAATTGCCACGGAAATAGTTATTGGACGTTGCAGCCCTTTTATGAAAAAGTATGCCTATTATAAACCACAGTTGAGTATATAATTAGTCCAGAAAAATGATTTCCAGCAAAAACACGAGAAACAATATCTATAGGTTAGCACGAAGTCGTGAATCTATCAGAGAAACTCATGTATAGTATAACTTATAGTTAACATGTGGTTCTCTCTTCAACCAGATACAAGTCTAGAGAAACGACTGAACAAAACTAGATATAAGTCTACATTATGAAGGGTAATTTATGTGACACTAGGGTTACGTTCACATTCTTAGCGTGGCGACGATGGATGAGGTAATCGGCCAAAGTGGAAGCAACTACAACACGAAGTGGCTGCGAGCAGCTCGCGTCCTACGACCGCTAAAGCTCATATCTGGCATACCCAGTGAGTGGCACATATAAATTATAGATGTTATTAGCGATTGCTTAGATGGCGTGAAACCGCTAGTGGGGAATTTGCCAGATTCTATATGGAGAAATAACTTGCTGTGGCATTATATATTTTTCTTTTCTTCCGCGCAGGTCTGCAAGTAGTTATGACCTCTGTGCTACGCGCCATGTTCCCTCTGCTACAAGTTCTACTGCTGGTCATCTTTGTCATCGTCATTTACGCCATTATTGGACTGGAGTTCATGTATGAAAGATATCATTATTCATGCAAGTCGACCATCACGGGGTTGTGTAAGTAAAGGGAGCTTCTTCATTGTGAGATTGATTATTTCTTTTGTAAAGCGCGTGTTCAGGGATGCAATACTGAGTGAGTCATGAGCTGTTTTCAGCTTTTGATGTAGCAAATTAAATTCTTGTCTTATTACTTATTTATCGATCGAGTATTTTACAAACAAGCCATGCAAAGGTTTTCCATTCAAAAGATTTTGTGTAAGCAAAATGCGCTGGACGCACATCTTAGCACTTGCAAGCACATACATACACCTGCTTTAGTCTAATGCTTGCTTGCAAAGCTAAGGCTTGCTATTATTAACTTATGAGGGCAGACTAAAAAAGAATTTCCAATTAAGGGGAAAAATTATTCCATGACCAGCTACTCGTTTTTCTTGATTACGCTAGGCCCCATATGATACGTTGGGTTGGGGGTGGGTGGTGGATTACAGATACTGAAGGAAAACTCCGATAGCTGCCAGTTTTAGATGCTGCGTCTGCAACAACAAAAACAACAACAACAACAACAAAAACAAAAACAAGAACAACAACAACAAAAGGATTTATTTCCTCTACGCGTGCTGCGAAAAGCAATAAGCCATTCACAAACCAGTGAACGGTTCAGACCAAAATCATGTGCGGCTGGATAAATGAATTCAAAAAGTCGATCACTTAACTGAGAGAGACATCTCCCCTGCCTGGGCTAATCGGATTGAGGATGCCACCAAACCATTTCGCTATAACTTGAAATGCAGAACAAGCAAAAATCTTTCACCGAGAAAACATTGTAGAATGCCATTTCGTGCGAGTTGCTTACGAGGAAATCTGCCTGCACATGAAAAAAAAAAAGAACTGGCTTTAATTTCAAACATCAATGATGGGACTCCAATAAATAACACCTGTGCTTCCAATGATATGACAAATGATAGGAATGAGGTCAATATGTGTGTACAACTTCATGATAGTGATAATCCTTGTAAATATTCACTTACGGGTGTTTGGGGGAAGGGTTGTACGTCTAATTATTGCTGCCATTTCCTAAGATGGCTCTACCCTTTACCTGGGGATGTGTAGGTAGTTCAGCTCAATTCTGTTGCTGGGTTTTTCCCGACACGTCTTAGGCAGCACGATTATAATGGATGTAGGAATTCATAGGTAGGTTGCTAAGACCCAACTAATATTTTAAGTCCAATTGAAAGTTGCTTGGAATTTTTCGGACAAAATGTTTTAGCAATTCAACTTAAGTTAGTTTCTTTTACCTTGCCACAGATCTAAACTAAGTCTCTTATAAGACGTAAAAATTAACGTCTAGCAAAAATCCGATAAAATCCGAATGTAAGCAACTTCTCTACATGCTCTGGTATGCTGCACCAATTTTTTCTTTCAGGGAAAATAGTCTCGTCGTAAGTTGAACGCCATCCAGCAATAACGCTTTATCACTCTCTCACTCTGGGTTGTCTTTATTTTCAATACTAGAAATATATCTTTGTATACATGCTCAAATTATGCGTTGGCTAGCCATTCAAATTTTACAAGTGACAATTATTACGTACAGAGCAAGGGACAATCCTCAAGTGACTCGGTAGAAGGCTGCTGAACCACTTTCGAACCTGCGCGCCTGTGAGATCGTATGTCCTCATGTAGCAAAGCAAGTGACACCTCCAGTTGTTTTAATACACTTTTTTTTATTATCACGTACTATGTCACATGTTACATTTCAGTGTTAAATCTGGGATTGATACCTTTTAGTCGAAGAAAACCCACTTCCGTGTGACCCGAACATAGAGCAAAAGAAGTTCTACTACATTTACGGACGCCGCTGCCCTACAAATATGACATGCACCCGTGAATGGACAGGTCTCAACTATGGAATAACTTCGTTCGACAATATTTTTCTCTCGATGATCACAGTGTTCCAGTGCATCACCATGGAGGGATGGACGGACATCATGTACAATGTAAGTAATTCAAGCAAATGTCACTCTATGTTTACGGTTTAAACATAAACAAGAGCACAGTAAGACAAAATTTAACAAAGACTTGTGTTTATGCTACTGTTCTACTATTACGCTAGTCCAATATAAGTAGCGAAGTTAGTTAGATAATCGTAACATTGATGACCCTAACTTTGCTTAGAATGAGAAGCCAGGGAAGATTAAAGAGCACAGAGGAAAGAGAGAGAGAGAGAGAGAGAGAGAGAGAGAGAGAGAGGAGAGTTACGAAATGTTGCGTAAAATTTAAAAACAAAAAAGCGCTTACACTAGCTGATAAGCTTCACAAATTCCAACCCATGCGAATACGAATCCAGCAAAAATTAGAATACGATCATATATCTCAACGATTGTAAATCTTTCGAGTTATGCTTGCACCCTCGCAAACAAGCGCTCACGATCACACACGAGCACACGCACAAACACACAAAAACACAAACGCTAATAGTACGACCATGTATGTATGTATGTATTTACACACACACACACACACACACACACACACACATATATATATATATATATATATATATATGTAAATATTATTATTATTTGTACTTCCACGATCACTTTTTCTTAGTTCTCATTCATATTTTTTCATTTATTTTTTATTTCTGTTTTTGTTATCATCGTTATCATTATTTTTGTTCTTATATTACTATTTAAACTTCTGCACATCTCTTACACGTATCCTGTATTACAATGTATTAATATCTCGCTGACTGGAACAAGGTGGCATCGCCAATCTTATTAGCCTCGGCTACAGAGGATGTCTCCTATTCCGATAAGTGCAGATGTGATGGGACTTTATGATATATGTAGCGTTTGTTTTGATAGGATGCGTTTATCGGGAAAATAAATTCTTGTTGTTGTTGTTGTTGTTGTTGTTGATCATTTCACGCTGCACTTGGTGAGTTTAACTTTAGACGTTTTACTCAATGGATGAGCACGGATACCTTTGGACGTTCTACTACATTTCGTTGATAGTCATCGGATCCTTCTTCATGCTTAATCTGGTTCTTGGTGTCCTAAGTGGGTGAGTCGATTAGCGTTATCAAGAATATTCATCATTCGCGTATCCATCAGAAATCAGCAAATCAACAGTTATTCATGCAAAGAACTCGTGTCCAAGAGATTTACTTGTTTGGAAGCCGATCCTAAATAAAATCTTTGCTTGCGCACCCTACAAAACGTTCTACAAGGCGTAAAGTTCAGTTTGCAATCACTGTGCCACTCCCTTTGTCATACACTATACCATACTTCTATCAAACTTCCATAATTTGGAATTTATATCACGCTCAAGACCCCTCAAAACTTCTATGTAACAGAAATTGAGATTTTTTGGGGACAATATCTGATTTAGACGTTTGCTTCTTTCAAATTTCGTTTAAAGGGGTTCATATTTAATGCAGGATCTCTGTTCATAATTTGTAGTGAATTTGCGAAAGAGCGTGAAAAGGTTGAAAATCGGCGCGCCTTTCTCAAGTTGCGTCAAGACAAGCAGCTGGATAGAATATACGACGCGTACTTGCTCTGGATGCAAAAAGGAGGTAACTTGGATGAAGTAGCCCATCTCTGTTCTCGTATTATAATTCCAGCCCCTGCCAACCTTACGCTTGCACGGTGCAAGAACGACAATTTACAAATTAATGCTCTAATTAAACAGATTTTTTTTAAATTAAAACTTTTTCGTTTATCACTTTTAATGCATACATGCGTCTACTTTCCAATTTCAGAGGAAGCGATGGTGCAAGAGCGATGTGCTGAGTTCCACTCATCGCCAGGTGAAGACTTGAGCAACCTGGGCGACATCATAGTTAACCCTGCAGTGGTACTCAACCACTCTAAGTTTCGCGTTAATATTAGCAGCGTCGAACAGACGTCAAAACTCGCCAGGGTAGAGATATTATTGAAAAGGTCTCAAATTAAACTCAGGAGAATTGTGGAACACGAAGCCTTCTTCTGGACGGTCATGCTAATGGTGTTCATCAATACCATAATCATATCAACCATACACCACAATCAACCCAAGTGGCTGGAGCAGTGCCAAGGTAGTGTGACACTGCATGTCTTTGAGCACCGCCGGTCTCGCCTTAGTATGACAAAGCCATCTCCCAACAACTCGCCCAAACGACCCACGTGAGGTTATAGAAACGTCATTCAATCTATAGGCTCTGGCTTTTTAAAACTAATAAGTGTTTATAATTACGATAGAGTGTTAGATGCCCCACAAAGCAAATGCATGGATTCTTGAAATTGAAGCAATCCAATATATCCTTGCCCCATGTTCTCTCCTGCTACCTGATAATTCACGCGTTTATGGCTGACATTTTCTTCGTTGTGACCTGCATCAATGTCTTCTTGTCAATAAAAAGCCTGGTGACGAGTACGAAATTTGTAATCGATCCCGGCCTGCAACAGGTGCGAAAACAAAAGCGTGCTGAATACATGAACTTGAAGTATTACCTGTTACTGTTTCTCGCGCTTAATGTCGAAGGAATACTGCATGATACTCTCTACTATATACTGCATGATACTCTCTACTATATTCACCATTTGAAAGACTTACCTATCGCACGCCTTGCATCTGCCCACAGATATGTTGCATAACATTCCCATGTCTGCATTTTCAGATTATGCGGAGTTGCTGTTTGTCGGCATATTTACCTTGGAAGTGCTGATCAAGCTGTGTGGCCTCGGCTTCAGTGCCTACTTCAAGTCTCTATTTAACATATTTGATATGGTGGTAATAATGTGATCAACCCTGTACTTTCTGTATCCATATTCGGTGTTTAAGTCTAGGATTTCATTCATTTCTTGTTTTTAAATTATCGATTATAAATAGCGTTACTGCCAAAATGCACTTAAAATTTCGATACCCGCCACTATGGGGAGTCTAGGGTAGCCGTAAAATGTATGCTATAAGTATTTAATTATTCCTACTTGGAAAATTTTATATAAAATGGCGGATTCAAATTTTGTTTGCAGATTTCTTATATTCAAAATAACTATGGTGTATGCTAAATGCCTTGAGGGGATAGTCTGGTTAAAGTCTTACTAAAATTAATCATATATACTCTATGCATCGTATCTTGGCATTACTTGAACGTTTGTTAACAGCCAAATTATTCTTATATCTACGAAGAGCATTCTCTCGTATAGCTAAATGCCACAAATAACCGCGTATTTCTATTTAGGTTATCCTTCTGAGCGTTATGGAGATCATCGTCCATAGGTTCGTCATGAAAGATTTCAACCTGGGCTTCAGTGTTCTTCGCAGCTTGAGGCTTCTAAAGGTGTTCAAGGTGACGAAGTAAGGCTTCAATTAAACTCTATGTCATCGATAGCTTGTAGGACCGATCGCCATGAGCAACTGCACGAAGGACGAGTAGAGAAGTTGTGTAGCTATAGCCTTTATATGAGTTTATGGAAGGCAGACATAAAATAAATCTAAGGCTCGGATAGAGATTCGAATTTTGTTTGGAAGCCTCTAAGATGGAACTTGCACAGTTAAGTCCCTGATTGAAACAATTAGGCAGGAATAGCGGTTGGAAGTCCCGTACGGAATTGAATTGCTGACATCTTCCTGAACTATCTCCAGTGCATGAAAGTCCCTCAACTTAATAGCAAAGCACTGATAGCAGTTGCAAAACATAGCAGTCCATATTCAAGTGGTTTTTCAAAGGAGTACGTCCGTAATTTAATTTATTTTACTGCCGATTGGGCATGAGACCAATTGGGATTTTGTTTATGCTTTCCTCGTTGCAGGTATTGGTCGTCATTGCGAAATCTAGTTGCATCTTTGGTGAACGCAATGAAGTCCATTCTTAGCTTGATGTTTCTGCTATTCCTGTTCATCGTGATATCAGCCCTTCTTGGCATGCAGCTATTCGGGGGAAAGTAAGAGCAGCCATTATCGCCGCTCTCTTAAAATGAACTATTTTGTTTCCTTGTTTTTTGGAACTTCACTAGTCTTGCGTGGCAAATAAAGCCAGCATCTTTGAAAGCAGAGACTCTGTTATCGTGCAAGGACTTGATCGAATGGTAAACGTGCTACAGAACCAGCATATATCTTTGAGCTTTCAACCGTTTCAAATTTAATTGCAAGCTTACTCCTCCAAAGCAAGGATTGGAAGATATAAGCATTTATAGAAAGCTGCGCTTTGTTTCGTCAAAACTCTAAGTTTTATTCCAAGTTTGAATATTTTGCATACTCTCGGGTTATACGCAACAGTTAATTCAACAAGCAATATCACTGCTAAGTATCATGTCAAGCTAGGTTCATCCGATAACTTTACCCCAGTCTTCGATCGCTCCAATTTCCAGAGACCTTGCTTGATCCATTTTCCGTGCACCTCAGAACAGATGGCACAACTTGCTTGGATTCCTTGGGTCAATCTAAAAAGATACTATGAAGTATGATGGATGATCTCATGTATAATTCGAGTATTTTCTGCGGGATCGACCGATCATTACGCACCAGTGCATTACTTTTAGATTTGTTAGTCTCGAAGCTCTTCGAACAAACTTTGACACATTTCCGGACTCTCTACTGGCCGTATTCCAGGTAAGCGATTTTGCTTGAATTCGTTCCAGTTGTAGCTTGGCTTCCTTGCACACACAGGATGTTATGATCCTATCTATCATTTAATAAACTGGAGGTTGAATAGGAAAATTTTCAATTTAATGTTTCACGAACAGTTTTTAAATATAATCTTAATGTCCTTGAAGTTAAACAAGCACAAATAATATCGCATTGAAGCAGCAACCAGGTAGAATCACACTCCGGAGCCTGGCTTCACAAGATGAAGAAGCTGGCCTCACATACGAACTCAACATAAGAATCAAAGAGGATATTCGCTGTAATCGGAAGCATCTCGTGATATGGGTTTGCTTCTTCTCATTTGGATATAGCTTCATATTAAATCATAGCGCAAGGAAAATCTTGGTCGGATGTAACCCTCTGGATCATCAACTATTCTTAACGTTATCAGCCATGCAGAGATATTCCGGGTCCTTTACTCCGTGTATATAAAGGCATATTGAGTCTATAAGTTGTAAGATACGATATGGTGCATTCTCGACTAAATCTTTGTATGTGCGAGTATATTATGTATGTGTCTGTGTTAGGGTGTCTGTGTGTGAGTTTGGTGTGTATTTGTGTGTGTTAGTGCGTGTCTGTGTGTGTGTGTGTGTGTGTGTGTGTGTGTGTGTGTGTGTGTGTGTGTGTGTGTGCATGTAACTGTATGTAAGAAACGCACAAGTGAAAACGAGCATTTCTACAGATTCGTAAGATCACCTCGGGATCATGATCTCACG
>QQSS02221098.1:0-10775 GCA_003687565.2 Craspedacusta sowerbii
TCAATCAGAGCACTTATCTTCGCACCCATGCCAGACTACAAAGCTTTTTAATAACTAGCAGCAAACATTTAGTTAATATGAAAAACCTTTGAATTTCATTGTCTTGATGGGTGAGATACAGGGAAACTTAATTTATAAAAACAAAACTACTAATTAGAAAGAGCAGCAATAATTGCCAGTTTCACAAAAGATAATTTAAAATAAATAACAAGATAATGAACATTACTCGCTACCAATTAATTGAAGTCCTAAACCCTTTTCAAACGCAATCTAAAACTTAGCCTCTAATTTCATTTTGTAACTTAAATAAGCTTTCCAAATCATAATACTCCGGAATTTTGTAATAGCCAAGACGTTAAGGCAAATTTTACCACTCTGATCAATCACAGTAAGTTTTTAAATGAAAAGTTTCCGATTTTTCGGCTCATTTCAAAATCCTCCCAAATAATTAACCTTTCCAAGAATAGATGTCCAAATAATTGCACATATGAGCCTGACAGTAGCAATGGCACAAGCACTGCCTGAGTCACAACAATTAAACAAGTATAAGGCACTGGACCCATGTCTTGCAAAGGAAAATGCAGTCCTGCCGTCAAAGAACGGCTTTGTTCAAATTAAGTGCAAATAAAATTACTCTCTGCCTCCAATTAATAAAAACAGTCAGTATTCATCTGCTCATATTCAATACTAAACAATCCGAGGCTTGCCAACATCTAAGATGGCACAAGAAAACAAACTAATTTAAGAAAATTAATCAAGCCACAAACAAGACTAACCTAGGCGTCTTCAAAGGGCAAAACTTTGAGAAATAAAACTGGCCTGCAGTTTCAGATTAATTACATCAAATCCTCACAAGCAAAATCTGCAATCTATGCAAACCACAAAAAAATGCAAGGAAAGAATATACTAGAACTACAAGCATACTGTTTTTCATGCAAAAGGATTAACCGAAGCACCAAACCATGCATATGTAGCCTAATAGATCCAAATGAACAAAGCAGAATTAAATTACTTATAACATCCAACAGAAAGAATACGCTTTTCAGTTTGTAGGACATGTTTCGACAATCTCTTTTGTCATTCTCAACCAAGTTAGTTTTACAAGAGACCAGTATATATACATAGGAGGCGTGAACACTCCAATTAATAATAAATATATATGCATTTGTTAAAAAAGATCTAAATTGAAACGTATAGGCAATAAATAATTAAACAATGCTTAGACACCTGTTGTACACAGATACCCAACAAGGACAACAAGGGGAAAGGGGAAGAACAGCTATACAGAAAGACTAAGGGATAGGTAATGAATTTGGGAATTAAGATTAGGTTTATGACACTGGATATACATCGCTTCCTTGAGTTTCCTTTCGAAGTCTGTGGAAGCATGATCTAAAACAAAAAACAATCAGCCGAATATGACTGTTAACATTTACTATCCTTAAAGGTGCTTCCAAACATGTGATGCCCGATCTTTCCTAAATGGTCTTCAATTCTGGTGTTGAAATGTCTGGTGGTTTCTCTAATATAGCTAGCATTACAGCCGGTACAATTAAATTTATACATAACACCAGATCTAAGACTTTTAGGAAAATTATTTTCATACAAAAGTAGGAACCAACCTTAAGGGACGTGAAGACCAATTTAACGTGAATACACTTGCAGACTGTATTAATTAATTAACGAAGTTTTGCATAGGTAAGAGTTGATGTGAATCCAACATAAGGAAGTTAAAAAAAAACGCACACTACAATCTTTACCATTCGCTACCACTGACTTATCAGAAGAGGATATTTTAGCATGAAGAAACGGCTTAATACTGTTGCTTATTAGATGCTCGAGAAATTGTTTTTTTGTTAGCATGCCGGTAATTTTCTACATCCGCGTAAAAGCCAGACCAAGAGCTATTAATGTTGTTAATATGATGAAGAAGTGTCCTTATGAGGCCAACTTTATAGGAAAAGGTGCAACCGAACCTGTGTATGTGTCAAGCCATGTGGTCTCATGAACTCCCATAAATGATTAGCAAGAACTGGCCCTATGGGTGAACCCATATATTTATTATTAATCGGAGTGTTCACACCTCCTATGTATTTGTACTGGTCTCTTGTAAAACTAACTTAGTTAAGAATGAAAAAAGAAATTTTCAAAACATGGCCTACAAACTGAAAAGCGTAATCTTTTTGTTGAAAGTTATAAGTATCCTAATGGATAATGCATGAAAAATAATTTTCCTTTGCCTACCAACTTCATCTGGTCTATATTAGTCTTGAAGAATGAAGAATTTTCTCTTAAACTGATGACAAATGCTAGAGCTTGCATAACCAATACCAACAATATCTTTCATGCTGCTGACAAGTGCAAAGTCAAAGAGAATTTATGCATGCCAGAGTTTGCATTATTAAGAAAGAAAGACTTTCGCAAGACTTTCGAATAAGATTAAGACTTTCGCAAAGAAGTTTTTAAGGCACAACATTCTAGTGAGGTTGCATTACTAGAAAAATTGAAAAAAGCACTATTTCACGAGTTCAAGTTTACACTTGCTTGGTAACATTATAAATTAGTTGCCACAGATCTCGTGAATGATTATCACACTAGTACAAGGAATGCTGGTGCTCCGTATTTCAAGGAAACAATTTCATTCATGCCATGTCGGGATTTCTTTCACAAGAAGACATTAGAAAAACAGCTAATTTTTTTATTAGACACTAGAAAAACAGCTAATTAATTGTTTGCGATATTGAATGCCCGGATGAAAAAGGAATGAGCAGCGTACAATATGTCACATGCATCATATACAGCAGCATGTTTGTGCAGCGTCGGCGTATCTACCTAAGATTAAGCTTCCACTAAGTCGGTAAATCTGGATAAATTTGGCTTTTACCATGTGCTTGAGGCAGTTGTAAATTGTTAAAGATTACACATCAGCCACCAAACGTATGTATGCCGTTCTATCTCATTATAACAGAAT
Organism: Craspedacusta sowerbii; assembly: GCA_003687565.2. NCBI lineage: Eukaryota > Metazoa > Cnidaria > Hydrozoa > Limnomedusae > Olindiidae > Craspedacusta > Craspedacusta sowerbii. The sequence continues at coordinate 2,972 of QQSS02221098.1, forward strand.
AATATCAGACTTACGAGGCGATCACCTCTGTTGTCACCCACTTGATTGGCGACAGCATCAGCTGATCAATTTTCGCGCGTTTCCTTGGAACCGTCCGAACGTGGTGTAATTTCATTAACCTTGACGAGCACGGATTAAGAAAAACATTATTAAATTTTTAAAAGCAACATTTAAAGCCGATCACATGCAATTACCACACGCCATGCAATGAAAGCCTATAAATTTAGGTCAAAGCGTACACACCGTCAGAACCGAAATTCTGGAAGGACATTTTGAGGGATATTCTTGAGCAAGATAATCTTCAGTATAGAGGCTTCAGGTAGTAGGAAAACATAGCCCTTTCATTTCCATTTTGAATGTAGGTCAAGTCAAACGGGGCAGATATCATAGTAAATTTTGCAAAGTTAAGCGAATTCTTCATGTCGCAAAGATTATTTTCATTCTTCGGTTTCATTCGAATTGTTGGACTGATTTCTAATTTTGTAGCCGATGGACTATTTCGCAAAAATACGTCTCAATTTGTCAGAGTCAGAGTCTTGTGGCATCCCAAATCTTAAATTGATCTTCAAGGATCTTTTTAAAACTGTCAAATAAATGCCGAAAAATATCGAAAGAAAATTGTGAAACGTTGATTTCCAAAGTTATGCATTTCTTATCTACCTTGATTGTCAAAACTGCATCAAAATACCTAACAGATATATTTGGTTCTGTATAATTGATCAGGAGGTCTCCACAGAAAAATATTTTGTTTCCATTTTTCGACTACGTGTTACTGAAGACAAACACGTTTTTAAACTACAAGGTTTGAAGAAACACCAATTCACGTTGACTTATTAGCGTGCTTTTACATGACGGGACTAAAATAGTTGTATCAAACAGTAGTTCTACTGAGATCTAGAGATTGTGCTCTTTCGCTATTGAGAATTTCCCTTTAAAATCTTTTGATTAAAGCAGATGTTAGAGTGCTAACACAGGCTCCAACACGGGCGACGTCATGTAGTCTAAAATTTTACAGGAGTGCCAATAACCGTAGCACCAAGAGCGATAGTTTCTACTACAGAATACGTAATAGTATGGTTTGAAGCAATTGATAGAACAAGCTGCAGAAATAAAGCTTTGCGCTGTCTCCTTTGTTTGATGAGCAATGCCTTTGAAGGTTTTTAACAAACCTCCCTATTCATACCTAATGACATGGGAGTCAAAATCTGTCTTGAATATGAACACCCTCTGTAGCAGTAAGAACAGTTGAATAAAGTGATTTCTCTTTCCGTTTCAATGTAGTCTTCTAAATATTTCTTTGATTACAAAGACCAACTTTCAGATGAGATAAATACTCTTTAGTAGCCACAGTGAGTTTTTTATGTGCACACAGAGAAAGAAATTGAGAACTTGTTTGGAGCTTAGACGTTGGCAATCTACTTTTAGAATATCACGTAGAAAGAATAAAGGAAATAACCTTAAGCTGGAAAATAAAAGTATAGACATTTAACTTAGACCCAGTTCACTTTTTTAACAATGACAATTTGGTAAGCGTCATTCAAGGAACATTTGAATAGGTATGTCTCGGTAGGTAAACTCTAAAATTCATAGTTTGCCTAGAATGCCTTTGCAACTGCTAAGCACAACATGACAACGGATATCCATTAGAATTTTACCTGGTATATCTTTCTTATCTTTGATTGGACTTTCCAGTGCAAAAAAAATTAGCAAAGCTGAAAAGGTTATGCCAAATTTTAGGAATAATTTGGGTGCACATGCAAGCATCCTACATCAAGCCATGCAACATATTCTAATTTTACGGGCTTCATCAATCTCCATTGCAATAGCTTATAATCGAGAAGTATACAATACTCCAATGTGATGTAAGAAAAAGAAATTCTTGAAAGAAACTTCATGTCAATTTCTTTGGCAACTCTGCTATTGGTAAGACAACAGATAATATTAGGAACTGCGTCAAAAAGAAATAAATTATCTGAACCAGGTCATGAAGCCAAACATTAATTTTAGTTAAGTATTTAGAAAAAAATTTATTTCCCGCGATAAGGTCATGGTGAAAACTAGCATATAGACTCAAGCGATATTAGAATGTTCCTAATAATTTGGGGATTAAGTACATTAACCCTAGATGGACGTGGGATCGCTAATATATTATATTTAAAAAAAAGGACGATGGTAAACCGACATAAACCAACATGCTGAAAGAAATGGTATTTGCCGCTTACCAAATAAAACCTTTTTCTAATGGTCTTGAAGAAGGTTTGTGCTCTACATTGGCCTAGATTGTGTCCTTGTTATATTAGCAACGATAATAAAGTTGCGCGGTGTAAACGCAGTAAAAGATGCGTCACACAAGAAAAGCTCCGCTTATAATAATCAAAAATCTGCTTTTTTAAGTAGCAAGGAAGTTTAAAGAAGCCCAACTATTTTTCGAAATGCAAAAAAGATTGTATTTATTTGCCATGTCGCAAAATTCATCTTAGACAATGGTTGTGGACACATAAGACATATAACATACATCCAGATGGCATGGCTGTTCCTTACCACGAGCATATCGACTTTCATTTTAAAAGTTCTGTGGCTGATTTAATGTCCAAGAGATTGCATGAAAATCTTCTTAAGAGTGTGTCCCAGAGTGTATCACAGAGAGCTTTGGCGGAAAAGAGAAAGTCCATTACAACGCGCCAGAGTGTCGCAGAGATTGAATCACAGACACATATCAACCGACAAGGGCACTACTTTACAAAATGATGGCATGACGAAAAGATCTACCGTGGGTAAACAGAAGAAGGAAACCTTTTTAAAAAGGTGTACGTATCTCCGCCTCTTATTGTTTTTAGACTTACGCAAGAACCACCAAGATCATGAAAAAATTAAAACATCATAAATCTTGAAACTTGATGCTCATAATCTCTGTCAGGTCTTGCAATTAAGGGAGGATAATTTTCAATTCGGATGCAGGATAGATTCTTGTCTTGAATACAATTACATCTATTGCCTACAAATCCACCCAATCCGATCCTAAGCAAACCACGAAGAAGGTAGCTGTGGTCTCGGCAAATCATAGCAGAAGATCACATTTCTGTTTTTGGTGAATGCTTTCTTTTAGGATTTTTTTATTTTTATTGCGCTATAGGTAACAAATTTATTTGCAAAACGTAGTCTACGGGATACAACAAGATTAAACAGCTGTGACTATCCTTAACCATTACAAAAAATCAAAGAATACCAGACTAAGCGCGGCATAGGGTCCCTAGCGCCGCATGCCTTTGTAACAAGAAACCAGTATTTAGCACTCTGAATACTGCTAGTTTTGAGCTGAAGTTGGCAAAATCGCCTGAACGACGAAACCGTTCAAATTGAATCAGATTAGTAGTTTACAGCTTTTCAGGCTTGACCTGCAGATTTGCCATCAATCTTTGGTAATTATTACTCAAAGTGATGCAGCTCTAATGAAGCTTTGCAACAAAAAAAAACAACCTCAGTCTCAAACATTGTGTGGTTTTGTAAGTGCATATGCATTTGCAATTCAATGGCATAGCGCTCCTTTTTACTTCTTTGGCACTTTATATGCTGAAGGCTTCATTTCTTGATGCCTGGGAAAAAACTTTGATTTTAGTTGTTTGTGAATGTGGAAGCATTTGACAAACTTCACTACAGACATGCGTTGTCTCAAGGTTAGGAGCACCCGAGCAACAAAGATTAGTCGAATACAATCATGCATGTTCTGTGTGGGAGCATTTAAGTGAGAGCTTGCAGAAGTTGAAGACGCAAGTTGGCAACTCTATTTGCAGAGAAGCTGTTTGGCGAGTTAAATCAATCATAATGGAGTAATAAATTGTGCTTGCATACCTCTCCATCAATTTAACTGAGCTCCTCAATAACCAATTAATAAATTCACTTTCATTGGACTAATGCAAGCGCTCCACATATAGTACTAAATTCGATCTTGGATGCAGTGGATACGGCGTTGTGTTGTTCTGGACGCTGAGCTACACCTCGACAACCAACAAAACTACCGCCAAATCAACTTTTTCTATTGATTAAGATAAAGATGCTAATATAGATAAAGATACAAATATTATGGATAAAGATTCGAATATACACAGATGATGTAAAACTTCAAGGAAAAATACAGCCGCTACAAAAGTTAATTTAAAATAAAATATTTTGACTTCATGGTTGACAATAGAGGCAATGATTCTACGGTTGGTGCCGAGCATGTCCGGAAGACTAATTACTTGTTGTGATTAATCCTGTTTGTTAGGACCACATGTCTGCATATAGCGATGGCGTTTTCATATTATTTGTCTGAACTAGACACTGGTCAGTTAACTGTTTAGTTTTATTGTTCAACATGGATGCTTAGGTACAAAATTGCATTGGTGGGGTATTAGCAGATCGGGTTTTATTTCTTCGCTTCACGAAACCTTGTGATTCTTGTACCTGTACGCTATTTTTTTGATTGTGTGGTGTTAGTGATTTGCTAGCAGCCATCTTTGAGAATTTTAAGTCTTTAAAGCTTGTCACCTGGCTTAGCAGAAGTTTTGTATCATGTTGGTGGCCGTGGATGTAAAAAAGCACATCAAAGAAAATCATTTATGTATGTATGCCAGAAATAACTATGGTCCTAGGACAAAGCCTTGAGGTACGTCGTGGTTCATATCAACTGGCTTTGAAGGATAGCTTAGGTTGGATACAATTGCTCCCTGCTCATTTGATACAAGTAAAGCCAAACATCCAGAGCACCTCTGACTCCATAGCACTTTAGCATCTACAATAGATTGGTTTGGTCCAGTGTTTGAAATCCATTTTCATAGTCTGTTAAGACACAAAAAGCAATTTTATGGTGTAATTGTCAGCCGAACATGAATTTTGTAACTTTATTTGAAATAATTTTGGGGTAAAATACCTAGTATAAAATATATACTTTGTTAGTTGGTGATAGAGAAATAGATCCAAAGTTACATTTCTCTAGATGTGACCCCTATTTACGGATGTGTATGACACCATCAATCTAAGTCCTTTTTCAGAAGCTGCTAGTTCTCATGTTACTCAAGTATGTTTCCATGCCTTAAGTTCGCTGTTTGCATTGAAAATCGATATGCTGAAGAAAAGATGCTACAAATTCATGATAAAATGTTTTGGCATAGCCTTAATGATCAGTAAACTGACTCCCATTGAAGGAAACATGTGTTTCAATAATCGACCATGATGTGCATGATATGCGATGCAATAAGGCCTCGTTCTTGGAGATGTTTGGGTTTAATGACATTGAGCTTGTTTAAAACCTAGGGACAACCCCCTTCATAGTTTTGTAGTGTAGTTAAAACTTTTGCTTCTGGAGTATTGTGATATGGCATTGTGAAGATTATTTTAATTTGGCAATAGATATTGTATAAATATGTGGAATAGTGACTTAAGCTTAACTGAATTGCATAAATATGTGGAAAAGTGACTTCAGCTTAACTTCTGGAAATCTGCTCTTAGGACCGATAGTGTATGAAGATCTTATTCATGGCTATGCATAGAAAACTCGTCTGTTACAGATAAACTGGTGGTTTGAAAAAGTTGTGTTTGATTGTACTTGTTTATAAGGATATACTCATGATCCCTATCCAGTGATCTGTTTGGGTGAGTAAGAATCTTAATTTGTTCTTAAAATTTTAATTGATTCTACCTTGTACCTATTTAAACTGCTAAATTTGTTACAGATGGTATGCTTGAATGGTAAAATACTTGGCTATTTCCATCATGAATGTTAAACTAATGATCTAAAGCTTTATTCAAGTAGATGGTGTAATACAGAAGAAAGGCTGAAAGTACTTTTAGGGCAGCTTTGAAAAGGAGTTTCAATTATTGATTTCTGGCAGTAGCAAATGTGTACCTTTTTACAATTATTGTACAATTTTACAATGTCAATAGTAGTAACAAGTTGAGCAAAGATGTGAATAATGAAATTTCAAGTGAGAATCTCATGGTCTGTGTTAGATTTTATAATATTTCGAAGATGTGGGTGATTGATTAATAAGAGATTTAAATATTTGCTGCTTGAAATGACATGGGGAAACATGTATGGCATTAGGAATATTGAGAGAGAGAGAGAAAAGCAAAAGAGATGCTGAATTTCCAGATGCTATAAACTGGAATTTGTGAATTCTTTAGAATTCCAGAATCTAAAAATGAATTTACAAAACATAAGCCGGGTGGTGTTATCACATGGGAATGGTATAAGCAGAGAAATCTTTGGTCAATGACAAATACTTAATGCATTCAGTCTATCCCCAACACAATCTACTCATCTGTATCAGATAATCTATCAGTGCAGCTGATCAAAAAGAGGGGGATATTTTGTTATAGTAGAAGGTGGAGTAAACATGATATAAGAATTGCTATAGCTTTGGCATCTTTGGGAGTTTTGGCGGCGAAACCAAGGAAGTTGCCAATTTTTTCAATATGAAATTAACACTTTATAGGATATGAGCCAAAAAAAAAAGAACGTTGGCTATTGCATTTGTCAACTTAACATAACTAGGCAGGAGTTTGACCTGTAAAAGTATTTGGTGTAAGGTTTGTGATTTTAATAAACTGCAATATTTGAAAGTAGTGAGTACACAAGACATGCAGGGCACTGAAAGTGATTTTAGATTTAGTATATGTTTGTGTGTAGGTGTGTCTGGGTGTAAAACATTTTCCTCGTGAAATTTAAAAGGTTTGCATATTTTGAGTGCAAACAAAACTAACTTGGTGGCCTCAAATGGACTCCGAGATATTCTAATGACAGTTGTCAGAGGTTATGTAATATATATAAAAAAATGAACAGAGTGCATGCTGATTGGAATGCATTTGCCTGGTAAATGCTAAGAGGCTCTCTAGCGTAGCTGCAATTTTTGTTTGAATGCAATGTTTTATGACGATAGGATGTAATTGAATGTTGTATTAAAAAATTGTTATTGGAGCGTTGTAACACTTGGCCATGTACCTTCTGTTAATACCTATTTGGTTGTCAGAAATTGACCAAGAGTTTTAAGGTATAAAAGCCGACCAGGTTTTGCATTTTGTGCACGCACATTGGAATAAAGATTTCTTATGGATGGAGTTGTGTTGCCTGTGTGCGCTTAACGTTAGTTGTGAACATGCCTGCTGCATTTTGCCGCAAGCAGTGCACGCAATTAGTGCTACAGAGAATATCTAGTTATCTTCTCTGGAGTACCTTGGGGCTTTATATTAGGTTTTATCATATTCAATATTTTCATTAATGATCTAACTGTGTTTCTTGGGAAAGCGAAAATGCCAAACTTTCCGGACGATAGTATAATTCTAATATCATGACAAAGAATCGAGCGTCATGGTTGAATGGCTCAACTCAAATGATACCAGGCAAAACCTGAGAAGTTTCATCTTCTCGCGAAAACCAGGGTCAACACATCTGGTAGAAATTTGCTCATAAAAGGCTGAGGTTACTTGGTGCTATTTGAAGGAAATCTTTTATGTGGCAGAAAATCGGTCACTCAGAAAGACACCCATTCAACGTAAGAGTACTACGGACAAACCAGGTTGCCTTCGGAACGATAAGTTTAAGATTATTAGGCCCTGAAATCTGGTTGTCTCTACCAGAGCAAATAAACTAGGGTGCTTGCGAACCACACATTCATAGACTTCCAATGTTTATAGAAGACAGGCCTTTAGGATTTTTGACAGAACGATGAACCTCTGTACCCCAATTGACGTTCTTCCCTTGCCACTCGGCAGTCGTGGCGCAACGGCTACCCAAGCGCCTTTAGAAGCCCCCTCTCAGCCACTTTCA
>QQSS02221120.1:0-10774 GCA_003687565.2 Craspedacusta sowerbii
GACGACTGGACATCATTTGCTGTCACCGACGATCGATGGACTGCGCATCCGGGGAAACTCCTGGCTCTTCCGCAACAGACAAACTCATTGTCTAAATGCGTCCTGGAAATCGAAGGACTCATTCTCTCTGTTTGAAAGACATTAGCTATATTGTTGTCCTTCGACCGTTTGGTAGTGAATTGTGTTGCAGTGTTTCGCTTGCGCAAAAAATGCAAGAGAAATCACTTAACGCTAGTATTTCCTACTCGGAAGGCTGAAGCTCACTTGAACAATGACAATCAAAATCTCAGACAGCAATATGGCAGAATATTTCAGAAAGTGCGAATTTGAGATGGTCCCTGCAATGCGAATTCTTAATCTGAAGACAGAAAGAAGGAATTTGTATCTGAAACCTATAAATTTTTTACGAATTTCTCTGTTTTCATCAGCTGCGCTCAGGTGGAACCAGTTCTAGCTTTCAAGATAGCAGCTTGCATTTGTATGAGGATTTCATTTTCACTTGGAACTTTTGTCACTTTTGTCGGCGTTCGTGATAACATAGCTACAATTTTTTTTATCGTCTCTGTAGTTGGTAAGGAGTAGTTTATCCCAGAATTCGCCACTTTTCAAAGCAAATTTTAAATATTTACTTACCTCGGATGATTTAAGTTATCATCGTTTGAGTTTGCGCTGGGGTGCTGCCATAATAACCTAGGTATGCATATTGCCATTGGCAAAAGCAGCTCGTTCTGGCTTCCACAATCTTGCTTGGTAAGTGCGAGGCGAGGATGTGTGGATGTACATGCTTTGCTCTGAAATATGCCTCCACGACCCATGTCTGATGCTTCATTACTGCTTACAGAGCTCGTGTTTATACGGACTTGAGGATTAACCACCTGGATCCGCCTGGATTGCAATAAGGTTTTTGAGAAGGACGATTGGTTGTAATTACTCTGCAGGAGCTTTTCGCAGAACATTGGGTTAGACGTTTCACTGAGCAACAATCTCAAAGCAATATCGCACTCAATAATGACGGCTCCTTTTGCTTGCGCTTTTCAAATGAGTAACAAACAAGCTACAAAAATCAAATAAGAATTACAATTTGCTTCCATGCGCTTATAAGGTGATAAGCTTAGGTACTTGAACTAAGAATCTTCCTTTCTATTTTCTTCTCAGTTCTGAACGACTGCTTTAGAGTTTCAAAACCTTGCTGATTAATCTTGAGGGTAGACTGCAAGCCGAGAATGGGGGCAAAATCGGTGACGCACGTTTATAAGACATATTGCGATACTGGAAAACTGCTGTGAATAAAAGCTCTGAAACTCACGGCCTAAACAATTCTTGTTCGCTCCGAAGTTCCAGCTTACTTAGATGAACCCAATTTTGTGTTTTCTTGTGTAAGCTTCTTTGGTTCGCCGAAACAACAAAGAAAACTGGAAGTACGATTAGGCTATATATTAACAGCGATACTTCTAAACCAAAATGCAATTATGCGTTGATTGAACTAGAATAAGCTAGGTAGTCTCCTACTTGCTACATAAGTACGAAGAGATCAACCCACAAGATCGCCCGTTTTATTTGATAGCGTGCAATATTTGCATGAACAGACAGTTCGTTCATGAATCATGCTGCATGTAGAGATTGTTCTTTCCTGAGTCATTCTGCGTATTGAGCAACGCCGAACTTCATTGCGTATCGTGGAGCAATCCAAGGCTGTACGGGAATCGTTACGAATGGGTAGGAGCCCTTACTGGCGCTTGTTTGATGCTGCCGGCCCAAACAGCTGTCGTGCATATTTGATGAAAACTAGTGCGGCCTTTGTTGGCATTAGTTAGAATTGGGTCGTGCGGAGCGACGTAAGCAATTATTTATGACGAAATAATTGTCGCATCGCGTATAAATTAACTTTTCTTTGCTTTGGTTTTCAATTTCTTCAGGCCGTGTGATCTAATTGTTTGCTTTTTTCTGTTTGTTTTGTTGATTGGAGTTTGAGCGCAGCAATCTCCATTGATACTACCCGCCATTCTACCATACCTGACCCTCGCTTAGGATAAGTTGAAGGTGTTTTGGCGGATATGAGTGGAAAGTTTTTTTTTTTCTAGCGGATGGCGTTGCATGATGGTAAGCGGCAAAAGAAATGAATTCTGATGCGAGCCCAATAAATGATGAGCGTAACATTCAGAGAATATTTATCAAAAAAATTGTTTTTAGAAATGTGCCAGGTAACTTCCTAGCATGTCATAACCTTGGTCGAGTTGGTTGAACTTCACATTTATTTTAGCGCGTTCTCCGTGTTTATTACGAGCAATAGTTCTGCAACACGGTGGTAAGTTCCATGACCAATTTTACTGTTTCCTGTTAGAAGGTTGGTGTATTTTTTAAAGAACGTGGTTCCTTTCCTTGTTATTTCAATGTTAGGGTTACCTATCAGGCCTGCGATTATTATTTTAAAAGCTACCGCGTGCGAATTTTCGAAATCTGATCGTATGTTCTTGAAGTGGAATTATTTCACTTTTGATTAGCTCACTTGAATGCGAAGTGGAACTTCCTTTTGAGTGCATTTGAAAATCAAACAAGAAAGTTCTTGTGTCAGTGAGGTTCAGGATTACCAAGTATAATTTGAGATAATCACCCTGCTTTGACATCCGATGCACTCCGAATAAAAACGTAACGCAGCATGTTTTATTTTTGCATGAAAACTAGTCGCTTGTCTTGGTTTCTTCAGATCTTCAACTCAAGCGTGAGGTTCTTTGCTGTACCCAAAATAAATAATTAAGCAGCTCATTTGGCTTCTGAGAGGACCTAGCAAATACTAGATAGATTTTTAGCCGAGAGAGTGGAGCGAGGCGAAAAGAGGTTAAAGGAAAAAGACAAGGAAAAGCAGATGAGCAGGAAATAGAAAGCAACCTGGAGAAAGCGTAGTTGGGATACTGCTTCATGGATAATTCAATTGGAAGATCCTAATCTGTATTCCTACATAGAAAAGTCAAGTCAATATAACAAGGTGAGCATGCTGTGAATCCATTTGTGCTTCTTGTCAACTGATATCAAGACCGTTAACCTCCACGGTAATAAATCAAACACAGACCTGAGTATGCGCAGTCTATTGAAACAACGGTAAACAATGTTGCTGTGAAGTTTGTGGCCAGGATTTTCTGGAAGATTACTCGGCAAGCATCAGACAACAGTGTGGAATGCTACATTTTGCTTTAGAAATCAAGATGACTTCGCTATCAGCAGCATAGCAGAAAGACCCCAGCCAAATGGAAAAATGGAGAAACATTATATGTACTTTAATCATCTCAGCAATCACGATTTGCTCTCTAAAAAGATGCAATCCCCTCCTTCAGTTTCATGTTCTAAGAAGCGAGCTTTACATTGTAAATTGAGTTAGAAGCCTGCCGTGAAGATTAAACTTTCTAATGTCAACAAGGTCTTATTTTCCAAGCATGTTTTCAAAATTATAAGTGTTTGCACAGGTGAAAATGATTTCAAAAGAGAAAGTTTCTTGCTGAGACTAAAAGGTCATTGGAGATGAGGATAAAGCTATTGTGCAAGATCTGGTTTCAGTGCATATGGTTAGCCGTTGCTGCTCGGAGTTCACACGTGTCTATTAGCAGGATGAAAAACTAAAATTCGAGTGATTTGAGATAATCATGCAGCCTTTTTATGGGCTTTGCTACCTTTGCTTTTAACTTGTATGGTAATAGCGATAGGTCTTTATGTCGAGGATCAGCTTGTGTTGTTTTTGTAAATCTTGATAGCTCCACTTTGTTTTTTATTCGTAATTAAGTTGAATATAGCCGCCATTTCATGAGGCTTTGCTGTCTTTTAAACTAGGTCACGCTAAAGCATTGAAATGCGCCATGTTTTCTAGCACATAGTGTTATTTCAAGATTCTCTGACCTGACAAACGTATTTCTAGTTACTGCGGGAATGGCTTGCTAGAAAACTCCCGGTGTAGCATAAAGAAGCAGCCCGTTGTCAGGGAAAGATGAGATAAGACGCCATAACAGAAAGGGTTTGCTACTGGCGTTTGGTTCTTGGAAATATGCATTAGAAAGCATGGACAACCTCCTGAGTCCAACAAGCGTGGTTGGATGCAGCGTATCTATTCTCTTCTGCTTCAGTACAGCTGTTGTGCTTGGATGCTTTAGGTAAGCACTTAGTATACTAAGCAAGCCCTAGCTTTATGTGCTAAATCTTTAATTATCAAGACCTTTGACTAGGACTCAATTATACACTATGTTCGTAAGGTCTCATGCCTTTTCGTGCGCTTTCTCGTCATTTGATTCGGAACACCTACAGTTAAAAAGTGAGATTCTACTGTCCTTCTGTTATGCTTTTCTGTAACAGACAGGTTTAAACCGATTCTCTTCAGAGACTTGAGGTTCTTCCCCTTGATACAACCTTTACAGGTAGCTCCATGTTTATGAGGGCTTTACTGTCATGCATAAAAAATGTATTTCATAACTTTAACATAGATTTAGCATGTTGTTGTTGTTGGTGAAGAGACAGGAGTTTCCCCGGATGCGCAGTCCATCGATCGTCGGTGACAGCAAACGAGGCCAGTCGTCGATGTTGGTTGAGCCTCTTTAGGAGTTAAAGAGCTCGATACGCTCCCTCAAAGGGAGGTTCGGACGACTGGTCGATGCTCTAACGATTTTGAAACTGACATGGCACTGTTCCCTGTTACCAGGAGAAACTCTTCTCGAAGACCTTCCCAGCGGACGGCGAAGTCGTACTGTGCTGGTTAGGTCTTCTTAGGAGATTCGCCAAACAGGGTAGCCACAAAAATTTATCACATACCCTGCTTGCCCACCGACCGCCGAGTGGAAGCTGTCCCAGTTGGCTGGCAGATGCAGCATATCTTCCAGCGCAACTGGCGAATACTTGACACATTTCTATGTTAAAACAACAGTTTTTAGTCAGACAACATGATTGTAAAAACGATAAACTGCAATCCTCGTGAAGACCTGGAAAATTATGGCAAAAAGTGGTATTGAATTGGTTTGGTTTTATTCGCGCTAATCGTAAGCAAATCTGTGCGATTGATGTTAGTAGAAAGATCGTTCCACAAGTGCTGTCTTGGAACCATTGCATACAACATAAATAGTAAAATATCAGATCATTTTCTTCAATTCTCGATCTTTAGCGACTACAATTTAAAAAGAGGAAAAGCCAACTCTACCAAAATCGGTCGATCATACAAAAACTTTGGGAGAAGACGAATTCCTGGAAGAAATTACAAGAGTTGATTGGGCATCTTTAACTGATCAACGTGTTGATACCTCAATGAAAAACTTTCTAACAGCCATTATGGTCATCCTTAATGTTATGGCTCCCGTACGTCGTCTTACTCGTAAAAAAATTAATATCAAAAGAGAAGCCTTGGATTACTCGGTGGTTGTTGTTATCGATCAAAAAAGGGATTCTATGTGTAGCACCCCGCTCAGTAACATCAAACGAATGCAGTTCCACCAGACCTAAGGACATCACGACCGCATTTAACGAATACTTCTCTTCTGTTGACAAGTCGCTTGATAGCAATATGCAAGCTGCAAAGCACGACTAGTACTTAAAGTCCAATGTCAGTCACAGCATGTACCGACACGACTGCTACTGAAATATTTAAGATCATTTACCATCTTCAAATGTCTAAAGCGTCAGGACCAAATAGCATACCGACGCGACTGCTAAAAATAGCTAAAATGTGATCGCACAGCCTTTGTCCTCTATTATCAACAAGTCATTCGCGCATACTTTCTTTCCAACATGCTCGAAGATAGCGAAGGTTATCCCCGTTCATAAATCAGGATTCTCTTACCAATTACTGACCTATTGCACTTATCTCTAACATATGTAAAATAGTTGAAAAAGAAATGCGCGATTGTTTGTACTCTTACTTCGAGAAATATAATCCAATATATGATTTGCAATTCGGTTTTCGTAAAAAGCATTCTTCGAGTCACGCACTTGTTAGTCTTGTTGAGTTAATAATGTCTAATCTAGATAAAAATAAGCTTGCATACGGAGTATTTCTTAATTTGCAGAAGGAATTTGATACAGTCAATCATAATTTATTATTTAAAAAACTTGAACACTACGGTATTCGAGCTCATGCAAATGATTGGTTCGTTTCATTTCTAACCGGCCATACCAGTTCGTGACAATTGACTCAGCTGACTCTGAGACCTATGACGTAAATTGTGGAGTTGCCAAAGGCTCCGTGCTAGTACCATTGCTCTTCCTGATATGCATCAATGACTTACGACATAGCCTATCGAACTCGACAGCCCACCACTTCGCTGATGACACCAACGTCCTACTATGTCATTCGTCGTTAAAGGTAATCCGCAAGTCCTTAACTAAAGACCTAGAAAGTCTTTTCGACTGGCTATCTGCGAGTCGGTTTACACTGAATGCCAAAAAGACTGATCTTGTACTTTCAAGCCACCTCGCAAAACAGCTGACTTCAAACTCACAATTGTCCTTGGAGGCCAAATTTTTTTTTGTCACACCAGGTATAGTACCTAGGGGTCTTACTGACGAATCACTGACTTGGAAGCCACATGTCACAGAACTCTCTAAGAAACTGACCAGAATAGCTGCAATATTATCAAGGGTGCGCCCTTATGTACCGTTTAATACCCTTAAAAGTCTTTACTACAGGGTATTTCAATACCACCTGACATATGGTTGCCTCGTATGGGGCTTTGCTAGTGAAATGGTCCTACATAGTTCCATACTTCCCTCAAGAAGTATTAAGGGGGCCCTTCAACTCTGATTAGCTTTGCTAAGAAGGGGCCCCTTTCCACTGTGTGACGTATTTTCACAGCTTCTCTGTTATTATTATTTTTTTTTTACGCACTTTTGGGAAACGCTACTGTTGTTGTTGTTGTTGTTGTTGTTGTTGTTGTTGTTGTTGTTGTTGTTGCTGTTGTTGTTGTTGCTGTATCACACAACTTCAAATGGACAGAAGTCGTCTTTTTTAAACCGAATACTAACAAACGGCTCACAGCCTAATTACGGAGAAGGGAATCTTTTGATCAAACGGAGTAAATTACCCAAGCGTTTTAATCGATTCCTCGCTTAGTAGCGGCCCTCACATTGCAGAACGTACTAAAAAATAATAATAATAAGTGAAACAGTTGTGACCTTTTCAGAATGCGCAAATTCTTTAATAAGACCACTTTTAGAGCTACATATTTTAGCCTCTTCCATAGTTACAGATCCTATGAATGCCTTGTTTGGGGATTCGGTCACAAGCGCGCTTGACAATGATTACATCGCATACAAAAGAGAGCAAGAAATATAATGACTTCCTCCACAGATCATGAGCGTGGATTGATCCTCTTTGCACAAATGCGCAAGTTAAAATTTGATGACATAACATATATCGCTATGTACGTATATGTACGACTGGCGCGAGGGCAACTTGCCGTCGTCGTTACAACGGATATTCTCATAGCCCACCAAGTCAACAAGGAGCGACGCCAGAGCAAGTCTCCGAATACCAAAGATACGCGGGACGAAAGGTTGCATTGAGGTTCCGAATTACGGAACTAAGTTCTTGATATGATAAAATAAACATTAACATGTGCAGGCCATTATCAAAAGACAAATATGCTCACTTCTTTTTGCCGCATAATGCTTTCAGACGATAGTGTTAATAAAGACCTTAAGAGCCTTCCTTTAAGCGACTTCCTGCTTGTATCAATGTTTGGTTTTCTATTCGTGAGCTCAATTATTTCTGATTGCATTTCTGATTGGTGAACAACAAGCATTGTACCACAAGCACTTCATACAACTTCTTCTTCAACGAGCCCTATACTACTCTTACGGTGGTAGAGTCTCAGCATCCATTCGAATAAGAGCCTGCAAAATTGTCCACATACAATTTCGATCCTGGTCACGGCATCGTTAATAAGAGGTTTGTAGAATATTTGATGTTCGCCACCACTTCACTCTAGATCTTGCTATATATACAAACTCTTACCATTTATATACTCCTCACAGAAACTAAGCAATCAACCCTAGCAAATTGCATGCAAGCTAATACAATTCGAAATGATTGAGTTCAGCACAAACAGAAAGTATTCCTGCGTAACGTATGCCAAACTATTTTCATATGGAAGTTGCTTCATGGAAGCTCCTTCAGGTCTGTATTAAAACTCCCAGGGCCAAAAAAAAAAATACAGTTGTAAATTACAATAGCGTAAAATTACAATTGAGATACAATCATTTAGATACAATCATTCGACATGTTAAAATCATCCATGCATCTTGAATCTGCCGGACCGACGATGCATCTTGGATATTGAAAGTATTTATTAACTTGAAATTGTTAAATTTTTGCACGAGGCAATTGCCTTATTACCTTAAATTCGCATTTGCACCAACCAGACGGAGAAATCTTCAATGGCGATTAGCATTGCTTTGAGGACTACTCCTTCCCTGTTATTTGGTATATTAGTGAAGGCTTGAGTAGGTTCACGGTGATGGGAAAAGCAATGTCTGGAGTCTGGAGTCTTGAGAGTTTTGAAAGCGGCTAAGCTGTGACGTCAAAACACGGCTTGAAAGCCCTGGGAATAATCGGTAAAATGTGTGGATTATCGAGTGTCAATTTGAAATCTATGAATTATCCTGAGACGTCTGTTTACAGCAAGACAAGCTAACTTTAGCTAGGAATGTTATTCTGAGCTGCCTTATTGGAGCGAGGAAATATTAATACTTTGATGCTACAACTTTTAATGTTGGATAAACTAATTCTGAAAGCATCATTAAATCTTCTCAAACAGCAAGGAGGATTCTTTCGATGAATAAAATACTAAAGATTCTCAAAATACGTAATATATGTGACCTAAACGCTTCTCATAAGGAGGGACTTGCTCAAGCAGTCTCTGAGTTCAAGGCTTCACGATAGTAGGCGTTAGATAGAAGACGCCCCAGGTTTAGTTCCATGTTTTTTAAAGAGCTGGATGGGTGCAGGTGTCTCCTATTATGAAAATCATTCTTAATAAGGCAAGATACTCAGTAGACACAACAAACGATAGAAGTCATGCTTACTTTCATGTGAACACTATGCTAATTTGTACAATTTTATAGTAGAAGCCGAGCAACGCCTCTCCTTATAAAGCAACAGCTGTCAATCGCTTTGATGATTACAAACATTGTTATTCTTGCTGGATTACAAGGCGCCAAAAGTAAGGTAAGAAATTATGATTTTAGTTATTTGACTGCTTTAGGAAATTTATATGTGCAAACTAAATTCTAACTTTGTTTGTCGCCTGATTTGCAGCTGTTTCAATCGAAAACCTTACAAATTTCGCCGAATATTCTGCTCATTTAGCGAACACTATAAGTAATGGTGAAAGTTCGTGTTTTATCCAGGTAAGCTGTCGCCTAGCGACGTGCTTTCTGCACTACAGTGTCATCTCGTGCTTCAGTTGGCTCTGTGTTGATCAACACTACATCCTTAGAAGTGTCAAGAGATACGATGTTCGACACAGCTTTCTGAAAATAGCTGGGTTCGCTTGGGGTAAGTCTCATGAGTTTGCGTTATTTTGGAAAATCTATTCTTGTGAGTAAACAAAATCGTCGTTCCACTATAGTCTCGTCCACGCTTTGGAAGTAATCGTCAATCAGGTCGTCAAAACGACTTTGAATCGCCGTCTTTGAGTCTTTGAGAATCTCGCCCGCCAAGCATTTTTTTTGGAATCATTGCCTGGGCTTTGCCAGATTCCTGATCCTAAGAATGCTACGAATAATCTAATAATTCGAAGTAAGGAGCGCAAATTATTCTCGTTTATATAATGCTTTACTAGTACAGAGGTTAGTCTCTGACAATCTCCTGGTGGGTGCCATCCTAATCGATTTGTCAAATGCGATTGATTGCACACCGCATGATTGTTTGATAGCCAAGCTTGGAGCATAAGGAGGCGATTTCGAGTCCCTTCTCTACATTTACTCAAATATGAAGGAAAGCGATAAGTTATGTGCGCATAATTAAAATATTTAGTGAATGCCAAATTAGTTTCAAGTTTCAAGCTGTGTTTCTCACAAAGATACGTCAATACTGCCGGAAAAACGTTGCGCATAAAAAAGTTCTTTACTCAGATAACTGGATTACTCTACTTGAGATAAAAAAACAAGGAGCAGATTGACTTTTGGTCTGCAAATTAGTGAAAGTTGTCATTAAGATGCTGCTCAGTTAGACGCTTTCATTCCATTTTAGTGCAGCCTTATACACCAATCCAAAAAGGTGTTCGTCAAAGGTTATATTTATGCAAACTTTTAATATTGTCAGCCACTAGGGCGCCACTCCTCTGAGCGGTCTCCGACCAAAATCGAAAGAATTCAAAAACGAGCTCTCCCTTTGCTTCTATGACAACTACACTGACTACGCGCAATTGGTCTCTATATACGGAAAATGCTCAAAGGAAGTAAGAAGATTGGATGGCCTATGCCTAGAAGTTTTCAAAACCACAAGCGTCATGAATCCATGCCATATGAAAGAAGTCTTTCAGATGCCGAACACCAGGCATTTAGCCAAAATACCCACTAAACGCAGCGGTTCCGAAAACCTAACCAATATTTGTGAACACCATTTCAGTCACAAGCTCATCTTTAGCAGAAATTCATTTTCATGCATTTATGTCTTGATGTGGCCAGGTTTTAAGGTATAAATATCATCATCAATATATAATCATTTTATAACTACTACTACTGCTATTACTACTACTACTACTACTACTACTACTACTACTACTACTACTACTACTACTACTACTAC
>QQSS02221131.1:0-10772 GCA_003687565.2 Craspedacusta sowerbii
CATACATACATACATACATACATACATACATACATACATACATACATACATACATACATACATACATACATACATCCCTCCATCCGTCCATCCATCCATCCATCCATCCATCCATCCATCCATACATTCCGATTAATAACCATACTCAAACTCGAAATCTGTTTCTGTGAAACTGCTTGAGCTTGGCCTGTAAGTACGAACTGTACCTTGTTCTCATGGCTTAACCGTGCTTTAACTTTTGCAGGACCGGGGGACTCGTTCGGGGTAAAATTTCGGGAGAGCAGCGAGAGCGACTCGTCCTTGCCTTCTATGTTCGACGTGTTTGCCAACTCCTTCTGCGAGCTTCACAGCATACGTCTAAACAGCGCGAGGGAAGCCCTGCAACTCTTTCCTCAAGATCTGGACGTACTCGTGCGAAGTCTCAACTTGACGTGGGACATAACAAAGCCAGTGAGACCTTGATTATCTTTTCAGTTTACCTTCGCTTCATTCCAGCGATGGCTTAATTGTGAGCAGCAGGACGTATACCTAATATCAATAAATCTAATCCAAGTTTAAGAGCCCTTCTTCGAGATAAAAATGTACAGATTAGAGATAAGAAGGAACAATGAATCCATAAATCGAATCCACGTGCAATTCCTCGATATAAAATGTACAAATAAGAAATAAAAAGAGACTTAAAAGTCGGGCACAGTGATATCAATAAAAAGCAGCACTCTTTGAATCAGTATCTTTTGTAACCAGTATCAGCTCTGTTAAATCTATTATTCTTATTCAAATACACCAGTAATGTCTAGGAGCCACCGGTCGCCGATGGAATATCACAATTTTTCCGTTGCTTTGGAGAAACAAGTTTGACCTTTTCCACGTGCAGACACTGCAATGGTTGGCTCGCCTCACATTTAACTCGGTTATCCACAGATACAGCAACAGCTGTTACGTAAGCATCATAACCCAAGATGTGGACACGAGGTTTATTATCGGAGCGAATCGCCTTGGTCATCGACAGATACCGCAAAAGCTTTCGAATTCAAATTGGCGTTCACAACCGTTTAGATATAGGTTTTTGTTTCGGCGAGAATGGCCTTGTATCTACGTCAAAAATTCCTTCCTCTTTCAGATCACATACGCCACTAGAGGAGGACTCGTTAGGGCGAGAAGCAACAAGACCAAAGAAAAGAATGTTGAAGATCAAAAGCCTCGCAAAGATAAGGCGACCAAGGGGACTTCTAACACTAGCAATGGACCAAGCACTAAAAGACGGGAATCCGTTACCCAGAAACTTGAAGTTGTGTCTCTGGATACCAACTTTACTTCTAATACGGACATGCTCAAGTACTTGCACGACTTGAAAACGGAGCTACGAATCGAAACGGAACGCATGAACTCAAAGATGGGTGTCGTTGAAGCTCAAATCCGAATCATCTTAAAGCTGTTACGACCCAAAACGCAAGAGAGCATCGACCCCGAAGTTAGCAGTAGACTGGATGACTTGATGCAGAGTAGCAATGACCCCCATACGCCGCAGTACAAAACCCCATTGTCCGGCCCGACTACAGTCCAGAATGCCAGTGGGGTAGCCGCAGGAGCTCAAGAGAGCCCTTTCATAGAGAGCAACACACCAAGCGAAGTCAGTGGCCAAAGAAAGGAAAGCACGACCAGGAAACGAAAACAAGTGATCGGACAAAACAGGGTTGCCCCAAAGCAATCTGAGCCGCGGTCCATCAAAAGGCATTCCCCCGTCGATGAATCCAACTCCATCGAGACCATCAACATGTGAACAATTCCGGTGGACGTTGAGTTCCCCTTGTTACACCGTGCTTTCCTGCAAGCCCCCCTAAGGGCTTATGATTCTCACTGACGTTCACTGAATAAGACCCTCAAATTTTTTTTCATGCATATTTGTAAGCCTAAAATTATGCATGCTACGACGAAGGGCAAAAGGGGGAGTCGAGGATGTCGAGCTCGATAGTCTGGTTGACGCCAGAGTAGATTAGATGCGATTCCGCAGTCGGGAGTTCACACTGGAGTTCCGTCAGTGTACAAGTCAAAAGAATCCTGAACTTGGCAGCCGCAAATGCACAAATTCAAAGAATCCTGAACAAGGTAGCCGATAATGCACACAGTTTGCTTTCGTGAGACATCAATGTTTAACGGGCTTCCAAAGTCGTCGGTCTACCCTCGGGGTGGGCCCCGAGGCACAAGCCGATCACTACCATGTAATCACGAAAATGGCTACGTACGTATGTATGTATCTACGATTGTACTTTGTATTCAAGCATGCTCTAAGCATGCACATTTTTGTGAATTAATTTTTAGTACTAGCGCACACTTCGAGCAAAAAAATTTCTACTAGAATCTCTTAGTTCAACAGCACGCGTCATTTCTTGAGATACCGCAACACCCCTCTTCTTATTTTTCGTTCGCAGGCCATCTTAATTAAAACGGGAGAATAATTTCTACAACTACCCTATCCAGTGCAAGCAATTTAAGATATGAGTTCCTGCAGCCACTAGGTGCTTTAATCTTTTCTGAAAACTCGCCGGTCCATTTTCTTTTTTGTTAACAATCAATGGAAACAATTTCAATCTTTTGAGAGCGAGCTCCTGAAATCATCACCTGGTGATAAACGAACGCAATGCAGAAAGACTAGCTTCCCTAGCGCAATCGCGTCAAGGAGTGCGGCTATGTTTTAAGAACGAAGACGAAGGTAATGATCTTCGTGCTAAAGCATGAGACTAGACAGAGAAAATTCCATCTGATTCAAAGGAGGTTCGTTTAAGCGAACGCCCAAATACCAGGACTACTCATTCTAGCACACTACACAGGCCAACCATGCCACAATACTCGAAAAACCAGGAGAACCTCCACGCGGCGGTCGTTAAGCAAACAGGGTATGCGACATGCCCTGATTTTTGTTGATTTTTTTTGTGGCTAACCTGTTTGGCAAATCTACTAAGAACACCTAACCTGCACAATACGACTTCGTCGTCCGCTGGGAAGGTCTTCACGAAGAGTGTCTCCTGGATACAAGGGACAGTGCGATGTCCGTTTCAAGATCGTTGGAGCATCGACCAGTCGTCCGAACCTCCCTTTGAGGGCACGTATCGAACTATTTAGCTCTATGAGAGGCTCGCCCAACATCCGACGACTGGCCTCACTTGACTTCTACGAATACCGCTAACGCCATCACCACCAACACCACCACCACCAATACTACACTACAAGCAAACTAAATTCACTAAAAGCAAACGCCTGCATGAACAAATGCCCGCGGGCCAACAGACATTTTGAGGACTTAAACTATAACGAAATAGATGCTGCTGCTAATACTCAAACATATTAGACGGTCCAGCAGAAGGACAAAGGGACAGACAGAGAGTCAACCTTAGCTGGCACTTGCCATTAAGCTTTTCCAACCAGGTTGCTACATCTGCCAACTCAACACACGAAAAGCCCACTTAGGGCAATAAACATTCTGAAAAAAAAAATCAACATAATCTCTGTACCAATAAGATATGAGCAATCGAGCGGTTTATCCATGAACAAACCACTAATGAGCAGGTCATAATGGAAAACCAAATATACTCTTCATCAGTACAGAGGCAAAAATTTTTAATTTACAGAATAGAAAACATTTCTTCACATACTTTTACTATTAGACATGACATATTGAAATTAGCACTTAGTACATAAGAATTATATGTCCTTACTCTACAAATACATTCCTTCTAGGAAGTCCCTAAAATATTCTGAAGTTTTCCAACAACCAAAGGCAAAATACACTATTCCAACAGTTTTGCTAGAAAATTACAGCAAACACCAAAATCCAATTTTGGCATGAACGTACATCATCAATTTATCCATAGATGCATGCAGCATTAGCTGCTTTGATATCCCTCAAACCAGTCAATTCCAAACTTAACATAAAGAGCTTTCTTGCCTCATCAGCTGCACTAGCACCAAGGAACGCAGAGCCTTCCTGACACCCGCTGTAGTAGAGCCCACTTTGGGATGATATATCCTTTGAGCAAGCACAGTAAACTACGGTATCAGCACCTTGACTAGCTGATTTAAAAAGCACAAACTTTAGTGGAAAAGTTAATGCCCTGAAAATCCAACCTCCAATAAGCCAGGAGTCCTTGCCAATCTCGGTCAAACAAATACCTGGATTAGCAGAGTAAAACTTAATAGATGTACAACTAAAGCGCCGAGCCATTTCCTTCATACAAAGAATCCCCATTAGCTTGCTGTTGCTGTAAGCAGTGACAAAATTGTACGTTTTCTCATCACAACTTAGTGAAGAAGTATTTATATTTCCAAAAATATGCATTATAGATGATACAGTCACAACTCTAGCGCCATTAGCAGCTTCTAGGACTGGAAAGAGCAGGAGTGTCAGCATGAAATGCCCTAAGTAGTTAACTCCAAAGTTCAATTCAAACCCATCATCAGTATGTCCATAGGGCACCCAAAAAACCCCTGCATTGTTCACAAGAACATCAATTATCTTATCTTTTGCTACAATTCTCTCCACAAACTTTTTTATTGATTCGAAGGAAGCTAGGTTGAGCTCTTCGTACCACACATCAGAGTTTCCAGAAATTTTTCTTATAGTTTTCTCTGCATATAGACCTCTCTCCTTGCTTCGGCAACCTAAAATTACTTTCGCTCCTCTATGGGCTAGCTTAAGGGTAGCCGCATACCCTATACCAGAATTAGCACCTGTAACTATTACAACTTTTCCATGCAACTTTTCAACTCCATCAAATGAATTACTGCACAAATGTCGTATAATCCAAATCAAAACAAGAAGGACTGCAAGCCCAGCACAATGTATCTCAAATACCATCTTTCACTTATGTTATAAAAATAAATGTGGATAACCGCAAACACTTGCCCCTGCAATCAGACGATATTCTAGCAGCTATAACATAGGTATGGCAAAGGTACACGTTTTTGCGACTAATGACAACTGCAAGGTGCCCTTGTTTTCCTGAGAGGCATACACATAAAGGGACCAATAGGTTATCTTGCAAATAAGGATTACTAACATTATTTAAGAATTATTGCAATAGCTAGACCATGCAACTGGTCTTTTTACTTTAACAGAAATGACGTCAGATAATCCTTTCTGGTTTTTCTTGTGGAAATCCAGTTCTTGATAACACCTACTTATTTTTTTCAGCCTTCGGAATAAAGCTTTGGTATATGCAATTTTTTTTTTGTGCTAAGTTATCTCACGGAGTGCCATATACTATTCGCATGTTTAATCGTGTAATATGTAACATGTTCTAATAAACCCAACAAAAAACTTTGAAGTCTTTCCCTGAAAGTTGTAATTCAATTCAAGTTTAATATGCATCTTACATACAATTTACTATCACTAACACTACGGGCATTGATAGCCGAGTCATGATCAACAACAAAAGCAAAAGCAAATGCGCGATTAACATAGAGCTAATAAGGCTTTTAAATTGAATATCAAATCGTCATATAGAATGTGTTTATCCAATAATGTCAGATCAAAACAGTTTATTATTCACCTCGGTATCACATCCCAATAATTCGTCACCACTGTCCTACTTTCTTCTGATACAGCATTCAATATATGCTCAGGTTAGAAAAACCACTTCATAATTTAGCAAGGCGTCAAAATAGTTGCTCATAAACAAAGACTTAACAAATTCATGTACAACGTTAGTCGCAAAGTTCTTCACCAGGTTTATGTTAAATGCAGTATCTCACATTCACATGATCGCGCGGAAATATCGGTGATTTCGTGTAAATCTCATTATAGATAGAAGGAGAGTTTCTTTTTTCAGTCTTGACATCTTTCGATAATATATTTTGCCATTTTCAGTGAATATTTGAGCTTTCACTTCAAGTCAATCATGTATCTCAAAGTCTCTCCATGTAGTTCCTTTATTCATTCTTTCTCTCCATTGCCTACCCCTAACCATTTCTATTTCCTTTATAGTAGTTTCAGTTGTGATTAGAACGTCATTGAGTATGTATTTTGGAATGTTTTGGTTGTAACTGAGAAAAAAGGTTGCCTGCCATTAGTTTATGACAAGTGCTTTTTGTGAAGCGGTCGATTTATAAATGGCTATTATCAGTTGGTGGAGTGATACACCTCCTGTTTGCTATTGAAGTGAAAGCTCAAATATTTATTGAAAACGGCAAAAGATATTGTCGAAACATGTCAGGAATGAAATAGTTATTCTTTCTTCTGAAAATTACTTCGCATTTTGCGCTGCTGTGCGCCTTTGTAATCATTTTTAATTGCATTCGCTCGTGAAGTGGCGCTCATGTGGTTCTTGGGCATTTGGGTCACTGCTATGAATCTCAAGACGCAACGCTGGCAAGTATCGTTGGTCTTGGAGATTAAAATCTTGTGCTGCAAATTCGTGAAAGTTTTTAACAATTTAGTTGAAGCATAACATAATTTTTATCAGAGCCAAAAACAAGCCTATCGCCAAAATGCCAGCCAGCAACTCCTATTCTAAACCGAATTGTGTCAAGACTGAGGTGGTTACCACCTCGCCTACTTCTGACCTATTGATACACCAGGCTTTCCAGCTAGCTCTTACTCAGTGACGTGCAGAAGTCCTGTGCAAGCGGATGAAGGTCTCTGAAAATGTTTTGCGATGAAATGAATTTGAAAGATAACCTTTTGCTACACCCCTAGCAGGTACCCAATCTTAGCTAACATTGCAGGACATTCTGCTTGTTTCAGGTCTTAATTTTGTTTAATTTTAGTCTTTAAGTGGAATTTTATTATATTTTGAGGTGGTCGCGACCTCTCTTGACTTGGTTGGCATTTCAGTTTTAAATTTAAGACCTGCTTTTGATCAACTTTTTCTTTATTGGGGACAGCCTTGCAAAACGAGATGAAGATTCAACACCGCATCTGTTCCTACAGACGTGGTTCTATTTTACGCTACTGACGAGCTGTTGGGATTAGCGTCTTTTACATCTTGCTGAGAAAGCTCACCCCTGGCTTGATAAATACCCTGCGATTGTGTTCTATTAAGAGTTGCTTTAAAAAATGGAACAGCGTTTGACATGAGGTTAAAATTTGAGAGTAGGCTGGACAGAAAAAACTAATTCTTGAGGTAGATGAAAATAAATAGTCGTAGAATAGTTGTTTGAACTTTTGTATAACTAACCCTCTTTAGATGTTCGCTTTTTTTTGTTCAAACTGCTATTTTAAAAATTAGGGTATTTTTGATACTTTTAAAAACACTCGTAAAATTTTAATTTACCTGATTTAAGTGCCTGTGTTCATTCCATGCATTCCAACGATAATGTGCCCATAGTTGAAGTGCGTACCCACTTGCCAAATAAATTTTGAAAGTAAATTTGAAAGTTTTCAGTCAGCAACATTGACTGCAACCTTCTTGTTGCAAATTCATACCCAAAAGCAACTGTAAACAAAACGATGGGTTCGAAAAAATGCATTGATCCAACCGCTAAAGAACACTTTGTTTAGTCATTTACAGATCCTCACTACCATCACAAGCGGCCAAGGTAAATCGCCGAATGCTTTTTGTTATTCTGGTCTCGCTAAATTTTTGTTGAAATGTTTCCTGGGCCAAGAAAAATTTAGTTTATGTAAATTTTAATAAACGGAACACTGAAGTGTATAGAAAGAGGATTTTGTGCCATCGACGGAATCCACACTATTAGATGTTTTTGACACGAAGGCCCCTACGCTGACTATCCTTATTAAGACAATGTACAGATTTTCTTTGAATTCATTCTTTTGTTTATGACCAGGCCAAGGAACGCAACCGGTCGAGTGGCTAAAGAACGGAATAAGAGCACGGCATGCTCGTGCGCACTGAATTGTAGCTCGGCTGCAAGTAACCCCAGAGAGCTTTCGCCTTGACCATCCTCTTTCAAACTTCTATCTGATGTGGATCAGAAAACTGCAAGAAGGATACGTAGAAAGCGTATAATTCATTTTAGTGTTTTAGGCGTTATTGTACTTAGACTTGGACTTGAACTTGTCCTCTTGAAATGTCCTGAGATGAATTCATTCGTCTTGCTCTTCTGATCACCAGTAACATTTATAGTGCCGAAACTTTTGTTCATCAATCTTGTACGACCAGCTTTGTATGTGTCCGCCATCAGCAGTGAACCAAATTGCGGCAGGTACGTTTGACCATTAGTTATTTTGAAGACTTACAACTGCGACAAGAGACATCCCTAATTCATACTGGCACGCTGATAAGCCATGAAAACAACTTGGAAGCTTTGCACTGTGATGTCTTTCCTTTCCCACCTCTCCTTATTCTTATTGGAATTTTATTGATAGCAAATTAAACGCAATGAGGGTAGTTGCTAAATTTCACTGGTTTTCGTAAGAGCATAATTAGCAAAAAAGCACTGTTATGCAGTCGCTGCGTCTAGAGATTTCTCTAAAGTTTGAAGTACGTTGTATTTCCCTAGTCATTGATGGCAAGAGATTCACGAAGTATATTCCATAATGAAAATTTACATGCAATCACTGGAGTACGTTGCCAATGTGGCTTCCAAGCACCACAAACATGTTCACGCTCGATTGTAGTGTATGCAACAACTTACTGCATACCCCCAACGAAGTGTTCGCAACAAAGTCGTGTACGCACCCACGTGGCACTGCGACCGTTGCCTCATCCAACCGGTGACCGGTGCCAACGCGTGGTTAAGTTCGCTCGTATCTGCCATGTGCTTAATCAATGAAGAAGCCAAGATTTCCGCTGTCATCTTGAATTAGCGCGCAAAATTAATTCACTGCTTAAAACGAGTCGAGCTGAAAACGTTTGTTGATCGCACGTGAATTGACGGCCTTCAAACCAACAATAGCATACCCAGTTGACGGAGCCATGCAGTCCATTTCATATCCGATTGGATCTGGGATTAGACGCATCGCTAAGGCTGTCCTAATACCGGAATATTTTCTCGAACGTTTATCCACTGGGAGCTTCCCAATCACCTTTGCTGGAAAGAGCGAAAACAATCGTTGCTATGTCCATCTTTTTAGGCTTTATTATGCCTTGTTCCTTCATCTTCTCGATTGCGTCTTTAACGAGGTACCATTTTGAGCCAGTCTTAGCTTGGGATTTCCCCTTCTTCAACGGCGGTAACTTGTTACCACGCGGGCCTACGGGCGCACCATTGAGTTTGGCCTTTCCATTCGCAGAACTACCGTTTTGCTCGGGAGATACCTTGTTCCCTTTCCCAGCAGAACCGACTGGCTTGCCGCTGTCCTTACTGCTGCTCGCGTTCGTGGACGTGCCTAGGAAGTTGTTGGCATCCGTTCCTGGCTTCACTTTCATCTTCGGTGGCAGCTTTATGCGAGCCTTAGCGTAGCTGTAGTATATGGAAAAGTTAGTCGCAACAACGGAGACTGGCAGAGCCACCATGAGTAGACCGCAAATGGCACACATTATGCCAAGAATTTTACCAAGACCAGAATTAGGATACATGTCTCCGTAGCCTACCTAAACAAAGGACAACAGGCCATCAAGAGTTTCTTGCTACCTAAACGGAAGACCACAGGCCATCAAGAGTTTCTTGCTACCTAAACGGAAGACCACAGGCCATCAAGAGTGTCTTGCTACCTAAACGGAAGACCACATGCCGTTAAAAACTTCTTGCTACCTAAACAAAAGCTCAACCGCTTATTGCTACTCTTCTTAAAAGTGTTTTCAACATCCTAATTAGGAAATAATTTAAACTTTTTAGTATTCAACAGCCTGAAACTTCCGTACTAGGTCAGCAAGAATATGGCACCTTACAGACAGTAATTAAGTTCAAGCTTCACGAGTTCATGTGCTAGTTAAACATACTTTCGATGGAAAGCCTGATTAGAAGTGAAACTTAGATGAAATATGTAGCCATCAACAGGGAAACACAACAAATTTGGGACAGCATAATCTAGAAAGGATGCTTTTACTCCAACTCGGTGCGTCAATAAGAGAACGCCATGTTTCTTACCGTTGTCATGGTGATGAAGGCCCACCACAATGCGTGAGGAATGGACTGAAACAGCGAATCATTCTCCCTCGACTCGACGAAGTAATTCACAAAAGCGAACATGGTCGCCAACAAAGTCATGAGAAAAACGAGCAGCATCAGTTCCGGTAACGACTCTTTCAACGTATTAACGAGCACCTGTAGGGCGTAGTTATAGCGAAACGAGCGAAACACCTTGACGATACGAAACACTGCTAGAATGTCGGTGTAGTAACTGATGCGCTTGTCGTTAATTGCTAGCTCTAGATAGATCGGTATCAAGGATATCATGTCTACCCAGTTCATCTGGTCCTTGGCGAACTCTCGCTTATCCGGACAAAGTGAGCCCCGTATGATGAGTTCGGTTGTGAAATACGCATTTATGATGTTTTCGGTAATCTTTAGGCAAAACTTGACGACTGCCGAGGCACTGCGAATGGAATTCGTCGACCAAATTATCGGCAGAAGAATGTATAGGAAAAGGAGAAGTGAACGAAGTAATGCGTGAACCTGAAGGACGAGGAATGGAAAGATATGAAAGAAACTTTGCAGTTACACAAAGATGAATCGGGCTGGTATATAGACAGAGCCACTAACATACAGGCAGGGAGAAATGATAGATTTGTAGATAAATGGACAGCTAGACAGATACATGGACAGCAGATGCATGGACAGCTAGACAGATACATGAGTAGATAGATAGATAGATAGATAGATAGATAGATAGATAGATAGATAGATAGATAGATAGATAGATAGATAGATAG
>QQSS02221153.1:0-10771 GCA_003687565.2 Craspedacusta sowerbii
TATATATATATTATGTACATATATATATTATGTATATATCTATAATAGATATGTCATTATATCAATATCTATTAATATAGGTATATATATATATATATATACATTATTATAAATTATTATATGTACATAATATGATAGAATATAATATAATTTACATGATATATATTTAATATATTCATGGCATGTATATATCATATATTAAAATATAATGCAATATAACAAAATTTGATATATATTATAATATTTATATATAATTTAACATTATGATCATAATATATGATATATAATATAATATAATATAATATAATGCAATATAGATAAATGTATATACAAATACATGTATATTCATATAGTTCTCAAAGCCCAGCGGGACTTGTAAGTCTTACTCTCAAGAATCTGGCAAAAAATTTGTGATTTTTACAACAATGGAGTATTAAACTTCTTAATTGATTCTTGAGAGTGCAGTGGTGAAACTACATTCTTACGTTGTCGCATCTATCCAAAATCATGATATTCTTTACTTCTTTTGTTATGATCCATGGCACATAGGAATAAGCGTTAAGCTCTTTCCCAAGCAACAACGGCAAATAATTGTGGTCTGTGTAAACAGATGGTCGTAATTTGTTGACATTTAAACACAAGATGTCTAAAATGCAGAAACGAGCAAATCTAGTGCTTGTCCAGGCGAAGGACAGGGCAATGCTCTTGTTTCGGCTTGGATTACCAGGTTTTCCTGGTCTTGAGATTATACAACGCCGTTAAAACAGAAATGACGTAGGCTTTCATGTTAGGCCAGGTAGGAGGCAGTCACAGGGGGCAAGGAGCTCAGTCGACGGGCAATGTTTTATATAGGATGTGCAGATGCGAGAAAAGCTGAGGAACCGAGAAACCTTTGAACCATGGTTCCTGTAGGGTGGATTCGCTGGCGTCACTCATATCACAAAACAAACGGAGCCTTTTTTGCTAATCAGCAACGGTAGAACGTTGCATTTTTTAAATGTGGGAACAATTAAGGCCCACTCGTTCTACAGCCACTGCATCAACGTAAGCAAACTTGAGGATGTTACGAGCAGTGTTAAGGAAATTGTCCGCACTCAGTAAAGGGCATCGCAAGTAATGGACAATATTTGGAATATAGATGTAAGGCTCCATACCTGTATGTCGCAAGTATAATCAGGGTTCATGTTCATGCTACAAAAACAGGGAAGGCAGTGCAAAATTTCATACCTCGGCAAGTGAATATTAAGAGTCTGAAACCCCATTGGAAACTTTAACTAGACTATTATCTAGAATTCTTATTTCAGAAGCATGCTGTTAATAGGCAAGTGTTGCTTCTAGTGGTAGCGTAGTTTATTTTCTTAAGCTCATATTAATGAGGTATAGGTGTTACTTTTGAACACGAAATAAAAGCCTTTTCCGACTTAGTGAACAGCACAAATAGAGAAATGATATTCTGATATAAATCTTATATGATACAAGAGATAAAGAAATGTTAATCTGAAGCTCGTTTTTTTTTTAACGATCATGTTTTTAAAGATCTCATTTCGTAGCACTAAATGTTGGTATGGCACGTTGCTACTCCAGTAGAATCCTATACGTGGCCTTTTTTTTCTTTCTCCACCTCATTCCAAATTAATGATGGGAACAAAGACTTGGACGTTTTCCTCACTAACCTCCCAATGATTAGTAGGCAGGTGAGCGCTACTCCACTGTATCAAAAGCAGAACTACAGGGAAGAAAAAGCATAGAAAATAGTGGAATTTTTAATTTTCACAAATATGAGAGGAATATCTTTCCTGAACAAAAGAGCGTGTTGCACCAGGGTAACAGAAGCAGTTCTCAAACAAATCCTGGAGACCCTGCCCAGAATTTGAATTATGCATTGAGATTTTGGTTATAGTACTAAGACAGAACTTGGGAGATTAGGCACAACGGAAAGGCTCGAACAGGTTTACTCGCCACATCCTGCCAAGAGGACTCTCTTTGGATCAAAAGCAAACCAAACAAATTCCAGGGTAAGTGCGTTCGATGTCCTGGTTAAACCACAGCTTCGTCAAGAAATTCTCCCAAATCAGTTTTTCTGGTGCAATCCTTAATAGATTCATAGCAGAGACGTTCAATGTTTTGACAACTTTGCGCCTCCTATTTGCAAAGGGATTTGAAAGGGCAAACCTGTTAGATTACTGGGACGTATTGAAGTAGCACTCTTCCCACGCTACAGCTAAAATGGTGCCTTCCTCAGGCGTTAGAATTAATGTCACTTGTGAAGACATAAGCATTATGAATATGAATATATGTTGCTTTGGAAGACGGTTGGATACGTTTGAAATTGCGCGACTTTTTTTCGCGGCTGATGGGAAAGAAAAAAGGCAAGTCCGGCAATATATGCTATGGTATCATCATAAATCATTTATGGAGCAAAGAAGCTGTGCTCGCATTTGTTGGCCAGAGTAAAGCTTTGGTTATCATTGTGGGTGTGCGTCTGTGCGTGCAAAACGGTGTGCCTAACTGTGCGCATACTTTCGTGTGGTGTGGGTAGGAGAGTGTGTAGGTGAGGGCACCAACAGAGCCAGGAATGGCGTTCTGTGCAAGCCGATCACATGAAGGAAATCTTTTTTTTCTTTCTGCATCAGCACACACCCAAACCCTCACGTGCACACACGATTAAAACAAGTAAACATTCTTGGTGCACCTCATTTCTACTAAAGAAGAACTAAATCTAAACACCGATAATGAAGCTGTTTTGAAGTTGTGCGCTTTTTTTTAGGACGGAGATAATGTTATTGGAAGAATTTCGGAGGAGGACCTTTACTTTAAAAAAGAGCATGAGCTGAAAGAACCGGAATGAGTGGACTTCTTCTTTTCGTTTCATTCCTACTTAACACGTTGCAAGCATGTGGCGAATTGTATACGTATACACTTAATGATCCAAAAGCTTCTTATTTGGAGTACAGGCAATGGGATGCCACTGATGTGGGAGAAATGCAGTTTCGTTTTAAAACCCATAAGCCATATGGCTTGCTTCTGTACAGTGACAACAGTCGGTTGATGTCGTCTGGCGAGAGCTACATAACTTTGAAAATGATCTATGGAAAGCTCTCTTTGACAGTTCAAATGGGAAGCGAGGACTATCTCTCTCAAAAGAAAGGAACCGTCGGGCGAGACCTGGCTGATCTGGAATGGCACCGAGTAGTTATTGCCAGGAATAGGCGCGAGACTAAACTGACGGTTGACGACAGAGAAATGTTCATACTTGTAAATGATGGCGAAGAAGACAAGCTGCTTCTCAATTCAGGCGTGTTCGTTGGGGGTGTTTCGAATTCGCTTGCAGATGTACTTATAGATAGAACAGTTATGACCATCCCAAGGTAAGTGCTCGCGATATTATATGGCAGCTATTATATATAATGGTAATTCACATGGGTTGTGAAGCACACAATATATTGATAAGTCAATATTGCGTAGTAGGGTTTTTTTGAAGGATTTTAATTGCAAATGTCAATGCAGACAGTCAAATTTTGTTTATTGCAAACGTTTCAGCCACATCTCTGGCCATCATCAGTACTAAAAAATCTACTTATCTAGAAGAAAAATCAAAGAAGCGAACTACAAGGACATAACCGAACTAAATCAAGTATATACAAGCACCTTAGCCTTCAATGAGTCACATTAATCAGGCATTCAAATTTGGTTCGGCACTTTTTCAGCACTCAGAAACATTTCCCTTTGTCTTGGGTCTTCATCGATAACTTGTGCGCCTGCTTGCAGTGACGAGCCATAGAGCTCTCAGCTGACCTGTGGCCCTCAATACGTTTGTGGAGGTGCTGGGTTGTCATTCCAACAAAATCAGCGTCGCACTGATTATATTTAAAGTGGTACACCACGCATTGTTGGCTTACAAGGTCAGGCTTTCACTCTGTTGGCCTTAAGCTAGTAGATAGCTTGCTGCTCACGAAGATAGGCTAAATAATCGCGTATAGCATTGTTTTTATCAGACACGTCTTGTACCTGATATCAACAAAGCTATAAAAATGCAGATGGAGCCCAGCGAAGTGTTTGCAATAAATAAAGCTTCACTGCATGCATAGACCTTTGCCATTAAGTCAATATTACTGAAATTTTGTTACCATGTTATTAGACTACGTTTTTACATCTCTCTTTTGCAGTATTATTTGCTAATCTTAATATTCTGGTGCGCACTCGTAAATGACTGATACAAAGTACAAAATTTGCTTTAAAAAAAACTCATCGCCTGAAATATTCTTAGTCCGCGATCTCAATGTAAAAAAACACCCTCTTCATTGAGACCGTCAAGGGCTCTGGGGTTTAAAAGCTGGGACTCTTTTGACTTCGGTTTCATTTTATTAAAAATCTTCTAGGCCCCCCCCCCCCCCCCGAAAAGTATGCGTGAAAAGTTGTGATTTGTAATGGGCTATTTTGAATCATTGCAAGCAACCGAGAGCATGTGGTGGAGCCTTCCCGATCCAGACCGATTCTTCCCGACTTTCGATCGATGATTTCCGATTTCCGACCGATTTTCCTATAACATTAGCATCCTGAATTCGGATTCTCTTACGCCCAGGATCTTTTATGTTCTGCATTCGAGATTGCTTTGGATCACTTGCCAAGCCTTTCTTTCTGCACTGACAGCATTTCTTCGCACTGAGGTGTGCTGGGCTTAAAAGGAAATTATGAAGTCGTTAAGAATGAGTCGTAAGACTTAACATGAACAATATAAAGTTCCAAAACATTGACCTGGATCCTGGCCTGTCTTACATAATTTCCCGACTCGGATCCCGATCATGACCCAGAGACCCCGATTCCAACCCCGATACCCCAATTGAATTATCCTCCACTGGAACCTGACCCCGATAAATCCTTACCAAGGCCATTCGTTAGCCGAATATATTGCTGGAAGAAAACGTGAATGGCTTGATGTATAGCGTCCCTCATGAAAACTGTAGAATTTCCGTTGTTTTCCTTCGGGAGCGTTGCGATTGTACCTGTTGTTTGTAACGAAATTCCTAGTCGATAGCGCGTTCCCCCTGATTCTCTCCCGATCAAAAAATTATGAATGCCACGCTGTGCTAATAAGCAATGGATTGCTGAAATTTCTCGCCAACCCTCCAGGAGGTGCTTTCCTTTGATTCCAAGTTAAAACCACGCAACAAAAGGCAAGCAAACAAAAGACTATAAGCTTTCTGATTATGTTTAAATATTCAACAGTTAATTATTCATTGATTTTAGTGCAACGCGTAGCGACGTAAACGCGTAAACGCCTTATAAATGCACGAGTTGTCTACTTTCTCTAGCAAGTTAAGGATTCTTGTTGGTTCAAATGTTTGACGGCTCATCTAGATTTTCTCATATTTCCCTCAGCCCTCTTCAACCGAATTAACATCCAGTCTCACTGTTTTCCCATAGTCTTGTATTTAAAAAAAGGATTATAGATTATCTCCATGAATTTAAATTTCAGTACTTTATGTTGTTTTCTAGAATATATGACATTAAACTACTACAATCCGCATACAACTACTCAACTGACACGTAAGGGTGATAGAAAGAGTTGTAAAATTATGCAACTTATTAGTTCAAACTTGCAAAAGGAGCTTTAAGAAGGCAACAACAAAATAATGTTGCAGTCTTTCCCGTCTCTCTGGAAATGGACCCGAACAACAACAAAGAACAACAAAAAGAATATATTTTTCCAAGAAACCCATCAACAAAATTTAACAAAATATATTCATGGAACATGGAAACCCTCACTTCATTTCGGCGATTTTCTTTGCAACCAGCCCACCACCGAATAAAAAGTATCCTGGATTTCTCGCTTCAGGATAAGCATAACTACCCACACATAAGATTCCTATTCCCAGTTAGACACTAAAGGAATGACCTTTTCATTAGCATACTAGAAACGATCTGGTTTACCAGTAGAAAATACACAGACAAAAAAAAACTAATTTGAATATAAACCGAGCCGAAGAAAATGAAACGTGTGTATCGTAAGACGTCCGTTCTCGTTTAAAGGCCAGAAAGAAGTATGATCTATCAATTTAATATATAGTGGTCTATGATGATTTTGACCAGTGACTATTTTCCGTAAGACGCAGCTGTTCTTTACCGTTCCATTTACTGGTGGCAAGGTGCATTCATCCTCTGAAACATGATTGGATAATCGGATTGGGAGAGGATACACACTGAATATATAATTTGATTGGAAGTAGATACAAGTTGGATATAAATAAATAAATAAATATATAAATATATATATATATATATATATATATATATATATATATATAATCAGATTGGGAGAGAATGCAAGCTGGATATAACTTTGGATTGGGATAGGTTACAAACTAGATATATCATCGGATTCAGAGAGAATGCAAACTGGCTATATGATCGGATTGGGAAAGGAAACACAATGGTCATGTAATTCGATTGGAAGGGGATACGAACTGGATATATGATAAGGTTGTAAGAGTAAACTTTATATAATATTTTCCATCCTAGTGCAGTCGCTCCGGTGTAAATCAAGGAAAAGATAAACAACGTAAAACAAAATTTAATAAAATCATCAAGCCCGAACTCACGAATGCGCGGTTGAACAACAAAATTGTGCAACTTCACTCGGCTGATAAATGGAGCGGTCGGAGTCATACCAGTCACATGGCTGCGCTAAACAACACTTGCAAAGCTCACGATACGGAACTGGTGTAGACTATACATACTTCTGCACAATGTCGAGGCTTGCAGATGCATTTTATTTCTATGTTGTCTAAGAAGCGACGTACATATTATGTTCATCGCAACCTACATGGCACATCGTATCCACTATTCGCACCG
Source organism: Craspedacusta sowerbii (assembly GCA_003687565.2). Classification (NCBI taxonomy): domain Eukaryota; kingdom Metazoa; phylum Cnidaria; class Hydrozoa; order Limnomedusae; family Olindiidae; genus Craspedacusta; species Craspedacusta sowerbii. The sequence goes on from QQSS02221153.1 coordinate 6,853, forward strand.
CATCGCAAAAGCAAGCCAATACTTGCCTTCCTCTGACTAAGAACTTGTTACGCTGCTACAAGTTTTTATAAAGCTACAATTTGTTGCACTGCTACAATTTGTTACACTGCTACAATCTTTACAATGCTACAATTTGTTATACCGCTACAATTTTTTGGAGTGCTGCAATTTGTTACGATGTTACAATACGTTCCACTGCTACAATTTTCACATTGCTACAATTGGTTACATTGATGCAATTTGTTACACTGTTACAATTTTTTGATACTGCTACAATTTTTTGACACTGCTACAATTTTGTAAGCGAGTCGGGATATAAATGATAAGGTAAGACGAGAATTTATTTCTGAGGAGCATGCATAGAAACGGGCATCGACAGATCAGATATTAAACAAAACTCACAATGAGAAGATTGGCATTTCATAGCACGGCTAATCAGAGTTCAAGAGCCCACATATAATTTCATGAAAAAGTAGCTAGTTGGTCTTGACGAGCCATGAGCTTTTCCGGATGCGCAGTCCATCGATCGCCATTGACAGCAAGTGAAGCCAGTCGTCGGATGTTGGTTGACCCTCTCGAGAAGCTAACGAACTCGATATGCTCTCACCAAGGGAGGCTTGGACGAACCAAAAGTCTTACATGGGTAGCTCGATCAAAGCTGACCTGGCCTACTTGTAAAGCGAGTGCCAGACTCAAATCACTAGCTGTATTAAATGAGGCGATGTAAAATGAAATATACGTTTGATGTAAAAATTATTATTAATATTATTATTATCATTATTATTATTACTGTTATTACTATTATAATTATTATTATTATTATTACTATTATAAATATTACCAGTGTGACGCTGGTTATATTGGGATGACTTCCCAACACCTTAACCAACGCATTGAAAATATTACTATCATTATTATTATTATGATTATTATAGAGTGACGCCGGAATTTTCTGAACAAGTTTGCGAGTTATTTTTCTTGACAGCCTTCGGTAATGGTGGTACCTCAAGCTGCTTTGGGGTTTCACCTTGGATGCCCGTTCTCCAAAATCCACACAAAAGCTTCAATCTGACACCACCTTCTTATAAAGAAATAAGCTAGATTGTTGACAAGATGAAATCGTCCGGTTCTCCATTTCACTTAAACCAAATATTAGCTATTGTTTTCAAACGTTGTCCGTACCTGCGGAGTTACATCACTGCTAACTGCGCTGCAGTCTGGTCGTCAAAGCGTATACAAACGCAATGGCGTAAGGCAGTAACATTTTTTCTACATGACCAAGGGAACGACTCGAATCCGAAAAACTTTCACCAATAACCCTTGAAACAGTTCCCCTGAAAATATTCATGTCGCTTCTACGTAATCACATGTACTCCCGTCCTGATTGAAAACCATAACGCAGAGAGCAACGTTCAAAAAGGGTTCATTCCAAGCAATCGTGGAAGTTTTGAACATATCGCATCCATGTGACACATACTCAACCATGCATGACTAAAGCAGAGAAGTGTCGTCATCCCTCTGCTGGGTCTTAAAAAAGCATTCGGAGAAGTGCAAAACCGCTAAATCGCCTCTATACGTGACCATCATCACATATCTAATGAAGTTGGATCCATAATTTGGGATATTTATTCAGATTTTGGAACTGCGGTTTCAACGAACTTGTGCGTTCCGGTTCGTAAAGGTGTCCGACAAGGTGATTGCCGCAGCCCCTTGATATTTAATATGACAATCCACACTTTCATAAGTATATAAATCTCCACCCTTCGTGTGTGGTAGTGGTGAGTGGGGAACAGCTAAGATCAGACCACTATAAAAGGATAGGATATGTTTATAATGGTACTGACGATCGAATTTGAAACGAATATGTCTAAAAGTGCAAATGCAAAACATAAACCCAGGAGGCAAGGTAAGGTTCCTAAACCTCTCCATGGGCGCCAGTGGTGTACTGTGCAGCCAGTCAAACCATATCACGGAATAGCTGCAAGAAGTTGGATTAACACAGCGAGATGCCCTGTACACCTTGAAAAGGTTTATGAGTGTATGCTTACGGTGCATCTACTTCTTCTGTTGTAGAAGAGACGAGGAGATCGAAATTCCGAAACTTTTGTTCTGCTGAACGCCATGTCAGCAACTCTGCCATGACTGCTTGCAGCGAGTGGCAGTGGTTGACATCTAGAAATTCACTTGTAACTTTGCACGTGAAAGTTCTTCTAGAAAATGTATAATTGAAGTTTGGAAAAAATTATTATTATTATTATTACGATTATTATTATTAAATATAAACATACCAATCACATACCAAGATCTTGCCTAGTCTACATCTTTGGAACGCTAGAAAGGAACCTGTCATCATATTTTGTTCTGCCGTCTCAACAGGTTCACTGGATGTATTGAAGATATACGATTTAAGTCCGGTACCTCTTCTGATTACCAAAGGGCACTGGTAGTTGCTCATGAAACCTCGCCTGGCTGCATAGACGCCTGTGAAAACGTGTACTGTCAGAACGATGGTAGATGTCTGAATCTCTTCACCGTGGCTACCTGTGACTGCATCGGCACGGGCTACGAGGGATCAAACTGCACAGTTCGTAAGTTGGATGATAGACTTCATTTGCATGGGTGGCGTGTGGGAATTGTGACGACAACTATGCTTCTGAGGCCATAAGTTGTCAATTTGAGCAACATTCAATCAGTTCAATCGCTAAACACCAACGCAGAGTCATTTTCACGAAGCCTATAATCACGTGCAGTGTAAATAGTTTTAAATTAAGCGAATGAAATAATGTAAAGAAAATAAAACAGAATCATGTATGAGAAGGGAATGATAGCGTGCGGAGTACATATACTAAAACTGGGTCAAAAAATTATGTAAATTATTTAAAATAAATTATGTAGTTCAAGTAAAATTAAAGGAAAAGGGAACCGAGTCATGAGGACGAAAGGAAGTAGAACGCGCAGGAGTAAGCAAAATAAAAAATTGGCAATGAATTTAGGACACAATTGAATTGTTTGTAAGCTAACTGCATGGCGTAGCTGGTAGCTGAATGTGCGTTTAGTTTCCAGCATTTACAAGTTTAGAGTTTTTATTTGCCCAGGTCCTGGACATTGGCAGCAAATGCAGGACTTAAGCATCGGTACGAAGCTACCATCCTAAAGAATGCTAGTCCTCCCTAAATTAGTTGCCCCACTATTCTGCTCATAGTAGAAATCAGCTATAGCGCTGAGATAGCCCAAGTATTCTTTAAATGTTATGTCGATAAAGGAGAGATCGAGACACAGCTGAATCAGCTGCCTTATATAGGGAAGGTAATTGTGATACCATTAAATAAACAAACATGCCTTACCGCTCGAAATTTTGTTTTTTTGTGACATTCTTGTTGGTGGTGCTTCATAGGTTTCCCTTAGAATTACTTGTCTTATAAAAATACGCAAGCTTGAAACAACAATTGCTGAAAGGTAAGCAGTTCTGACTAGCCACCATCAAGAGACATGTTAAACATAGGCTACTCTTTTGAAAACAGCCATCCCCCAACTTATTTATTGATCTTTACTTCTTTACTAGGATCTTTACTGGGATAAGTTACTCTCTCATTAATGATTGCTGGTGATGTATTCGATTTTGCGGTTTTAGCTTCGCCGATCATCTTTCTGGATCAAGACACTTACCTCGCCGTAAACGTTGCGGGACCACTGCAAGTGACTTCATCTAGTTCAATTACATTCAGATTTCGTTCCCAACATGCATCAGGAATTATAATGGCGGCTTCAAGTGGCAAGGACCATCTTCTTGTGGAGCTCGTACATAACGTTCTACGGCTGAGCATTGACTTAGGAGGAGGTACCTGTCTTTCTATCTATCTATCTATCTATCTATCTATCTATCTATCTATCTATCTATCTATCTATCTATCTATCTATC
>QQSS02221164.1:0-22622 GCA_003687565.2 Craspedacusta sowerbii
TAGGAAAAGTAAACACAGAGAATTTGCTTTCGTCTTCATAGTTTGTCCTACAGCCTGGAACACAACACTTCCTACCCATTTTCAAAGATGTATGATTGCAATTTTCCGCCGCACAGTTTGACGTCATCGTGTGGGAAATCGCGCTGTCTCAGGCCTTGTATAACGAAGGCCACGGAAGGGCCCTCAGTTTTGACGCGGATAGCTAGAGCGCGGCGCTGAAACGCGCTGCGCTAGATCGCCAGTATCAGGTAAAATCTCATAACATCAGACCAGATAAAAACTTACATATTTACACTGTAAAAAAGAAAAGCCATCGCGAAGTGCTTCGCAAAAGAAAATAAAAGTGAATAATATTAAACGCTCAGGACAATTTAAAGGAAAAACATACTGCCTGTCAGGACAGTACAGAACACCAAGCTCAATCAGGTCTTGATCTTCAAGTGAATGGCCCTAGAAAAAGATAGTCAATCTTCAGAATCGCCAATGAGTACCATTACCTCAATTTAACACAGGCGTCGCTTTCGTATGTGAGAGAAATAATTTAATTTGTCAAGCACTGTCAAGAATAAAAACCGAGCCAGAATTTGATTAGGCTTATCTATTACACACTGCAACGCCTTCGAATTTGCGGCTGTCTGCAAATGAGGATAAGTTCGCGCACTTAGGAATGCGCGTGGATGGCTATAACACTCACCAAAAACTCAATCTCGTCAAATCCGTGAGAGATGAACGCAGGCTCAAACTGATCCATTCGCAGAGATGCCAGCCATACCGTTACATTTTCTGTTTGCACAACACCGGCCGGAACTAAAATTTATTTATCAAACCCTTAGCTAGGCATGCATATACATACTACTTTAGCGTCGCAAAAGTGGAAACATCCCCACCCACCCCAACCCACCAACAGTTTATACAGCACTAAGACCAACATTAATGTTGCCTTACTGAGCTATAGAGGAGTTTAAAGTCTACGTTACCGTCTGCGCTTGGACTTGTTGGCGAAGCGGCGAATTCCTCAAGCGAAGACAAGAAACTATCAATCTAAAAGGATATGTACGTAAGTAAAAGACCGAATACAGAACCAGTACCTTCCCACGAGTAATAAGAAACCAATTACCCTGAAAATTAGAATTACACGGGATTTGTTAAAGAACAGATGAGAACACTTACGTGGCGAAGCAAATATAGAAACCAGTTCGAGACGCCAATGCAACTCGCAGAACAGAGAAAGAACTTTGCATCACAGAATGAAGGGCTATCAATAGTCAAACGAGGTCACATGCTTCAAAACGCACCTTGTTCCACTCATACTGCTCATTCAGAGTCCGGTCAACTGGCAGCTTGCTCATCCGATAACCCTTGCTTACATTAAGATCCTCTTTACGCGGCTCATACATCGAAGCAACAACGGTGTAGTCCGACTTACGGTCGTCTGGACCATGATACGTTGTTCGTTTCTGCTTTACTCTGGTTGTCTGTATTTCTGAGTATTTGACCAAATTTCTTCGTTCAACTCCAGGGCTCGAATGCGGGGACTCTGCCTTCATCTGCTGACCCGCGCTTGAGTCTCTTTGGGCACTAAGCACGTTCGCATTAGAATCGTGATCGGTCCTAATCATGGTCGTTCGCTTTTGCTTCACATGCTGGGACTTAATAACCTGCTTTTGTTCTTCGTCAACTGAATCAGGCAGCAATGTAGCTGAATATCCTTTCGTAGCTTCAAGCTTGTCTCTGAACACAATGCAAGGTGGATCTTGGTAGTAGGAATCCTGATTCGGCTTCGCAGGCTCGTCCGTTGACAACTCCGTAGTAACCACCGTCGACTGATTCGACTCGTCTTCATTTGAGTTAGCAGAATCAGGTAGGGGCGACGTGCCAGTACCCTTCCTATATATATTCACATTACTGTAACTTCCTTGCTCTGCGTAAGATGGGCTGGCTGGCAAGCTCTGACTACGCATTTTAAACGAACAGTCACTGCCGTCGAAATGAAGGAGATCTGTAGCATCCAACGCTGTTGCACCATCAGGCAAAGCAACTTCGCCAGTCGATTCTATGAGATCCGCATTAGGGTATCGAAAAACATCCGAGATAGCACTCTGAACGGTGACAAGCGATTGCGGAGGAAATGACGCGCTTCCCGATGCAAGATCCACTTCCGTTCTAGTAGGAGGTATGGAGTAAACACTAGCTGCCGGACTCGAGTTGCCGAGCGGCTCCTCTGAAACCGCCGCGTCGCTAGCTATCGGCTTTGATAAGAACGGAGGCGGATGTTGATACAAATCAGGCAGATTCTGAGCAGAACTGTCTGAATTCACAAGCCCAACATAAGCATCATCAGGATTCATCTCCGATTCAGACCGTCTACTAGTTCTCTTCTGCTTGATTGGAACATTTCCAACGCTACTAGCTCTGGTATTGACAAAGTTCTCGCTGCTACTCCTCTCCGCAGACGAAACACCTTGACCAATACCTCCAACTAAAGAATAGCCTTTACCTATATTCCCCGTATAACTTCTGCGTGTGGCATATGGCAAAGTACTGGGAGAGGTGAATGCAAAGCTGCCATCAGCGTTGTGTGGAGGTGTAACAGAAGCAAGATCAAAGTTCTCTGACTTCGTGCTATTTCGATTTCCTGAAAAACCACCAGGAGCACTTTGCTTTAAACCAGGTGGCTGAAGCAAAGCATAGGATCGCAGATCTTGATTTGTAGCACCTGCAAAAAAGAATACTTTGCAAAAGCACGTAGCTTGTTTCGTGGCATCAAGGACGCGACAACAAAATGCAAGCCAAAATACCATTCTTAGCAAGAAAATTTACGAAAAATCGACGATAAGCTTCCCTGAGCAAGCTATATAATCTCTACTCCATTTAGCAAGAGCGACAAAACACCGATACTGCGTAGACACGTGTTACGTTCCCAGCACATCTTCAGCGAACCTCGACCCAAAATAAACAACAACTTTCTTACCCATCGCCGGACGTGGAGGGGGCACAGCGTCATACCCAGCTGGTAACACCTGAGCATCAAAAAGATTTCCATAATTATCATTTAAACAATACTGGCATGGCGGGCGAGGCAAAATTAATATGAATACATTATGTGCGCCTGAGTGCAATGCGATGGGCACCCACAACACATGCAAACATGCTCTAACATCTACAATCAATTAGCATACAGATTGAAGAACTAGAAGTCTCATATGCCATACTCTGGCACATTTGCATGTTTCTCAAACAACATTTTAGCTTTTCTGTGAAGTTTGGCGTGGCCTGGAGCACCGAATACCGCACTGTGACGCTCACATCACGCGAGCACCTAAATTTGAAATCGGCCAAGTTTAGAAATATTAGCTTTTCCTAAGAAATTTAAGAAATGTTAGCTCTTCCTCTTACTATAAAACAACATGCACCTTTTTATACGTTCAAACAGCTTTCGACTATGCAAGCTAATACTCTAAGCAAGAACGATTATGAAAAAAAGGCATAAAGGCATAAACCGAACGACCTGGACTGACATACCCTCTGAGTAGGCTTTAGCGACATCCTGGATGACACCGAACCTAGGTTAATGACGGAACAACATAACTTTGAACTAAGGAACATGTCGAAAAAACGTTTATATATACATACATGCAACAAATAACCCCGGCATATCTTTTTTCTCTTCGTTATTATCTGTTATTGGTGTTCATTGTATAATATTCTTCGACTTAAGCTTGCTAATACACAGCTGATTGGTTTATGGTCTCAAACATCGATCGCGTAAAATAAATGCTACAGATGCGGTTAAATGCCTGAAGCGTCGTTGCTACTGCCGCTGCCAACACAGCAAGGTTCGAATTCCTAGGTCTTGTAAAGTCACGCCGATTTGCAACAAGAAAAGCTCTTTCTCTTCTTGAAAAATTAAGCATCTTATCATGGTATTCTTTGTCAGCGTGCCATTTATCTGGACTCTCGATAGAAAAATGCCGTGGTATATTGAATGGCGTGGACTGTTGGCATGTGTGTTGCGATGCAAAATAGACAGCTGATTCCGAGGCAACACTGGATTTCAGGCTAAGACTCGAGAAAACTCTTCGATGCTTTGTCCAGTGCTGAAAACATGACTGACTTCATCTCAATAGACACCTGGGTGTCAAAAAATGATAAACCAACCTTGATTTCACTTAACCTTAAAAAAAAAACAACTGCAAAACAATTTTACACAGCATCATTGTTGCTCATCGTCTCACAGCTTTGCAATCGTAAGAGTCGCTGCAAATCCCTATAGGACTCAGATGTTGCACATGGACTTAAATAGTGGATCACCACTAGAAAAGTGCTAAAAAAAAAAGCTACAAATAACAGCTTACGCACAATACGTTGAAGCTCGGTGCGAAACAAGACACGTTCACTCTATAAATCAGTTCAGCCATCCAACAAGGCCGGCAAAGGCTCGAAGACCACGAACCTTTAACATTAGACTCTGCATGGCTCCAAGATATAAAAATGACAGCTGCAGATGCAGAAGCTGACGATAATCATATCTGGGACCAGACTCCATTACCTGATGCGGGATAAAACTAACAAGGCCATTTCAAATCGACATGAGAGCGGATGCTATTATATTTACATCTAGGTCACCTGCAATTCGCGATCGATCACCAATTTTTACTAAATCGTTGAAACAACTTGACGTCTGACGCACTAAACGGTCGTATTAGCGTGTCGAACACACGAGCCACGACTACTTCCATTATATGGTTTCTGCAAGCTGAGCTGATGAGATACCTACCCAGCGGATGATCCTATGTAGTGTCATAAAGCATGAACTTAATCTGGTTGCCAGTGCTCTATTTTGAAAGGCATTAAGCACTGCAGTCGCCTCTGACCTTCCAGCCCCACCCGGCAAGTTTTGTACCTCTAACAAGTTCATGAGCCCATCTCAAGAAAACAGAACTGCATGATTAACCAGCTGATTGGACAGTCACCCGCACCTCGGCATACCAAGGAAAAACCAACAACCAATGTGGATTAAAGGGATGCATCATTGTCTTAGCATTCCTTTCACGATGCCCACATCTGCTTCTTCTTTTTGACTCCTAGATGATTGCAACGCCCGTGCCTCTGTGTCCAAGCGATCCATCTCCACTGATGCTTCATTGACGCAGGCCACGTTTCTGTAACTGACTCTACTTCTGCCTAGTGTAGCATCTAATCTGGAGTGATGACATTGATAGGCCGAATTTGCTTCGGCTTACCGTGAGAAGCGTGTGGTTAAGTGAAGCTGGGATCTGCAACAGAGCCGTCAATACTATTCTCAGCGTCACTGCTGCTGATGATGATGAAGGTCCACTATCACCGCGACTTGGCGCAGCCGCTTAGGCTCCTTCACCTTAAGGGTGGCGTCCTCACGTGTCGCTTTTAAAACCCTTTTGCTCGCTGTACCAAGTTCCAACACGGGCACGCTTGCAGGCTCGTAGTTCGTGTAACACCTTCCAAATAAGCCCTTGTTCAATTTTTTCTTCTATTTGCAACTTATGACGACAAAAGAAACGCCGCAACACTTGCCGATTCGAACGAAATTTAAATTTAATTCCGGTGATTTTATCAGCACTTTGTCCAACTAGCCACATTCCTATAACGAGTTTGAACATATGCAAGCTAAGTAGCTATTTGCCATTTATAATCATGTACAAAGGAAGATTTTGCAATAAACGCTTTACGCTGTCGGTAAATACTAAAATACACAAACGAAACTGTACTCATTCATTTTGCACTTTAAAAGGAGCATGATGTGGCAGCAGGGGGTGGAACCAATGCTTTCTAATTACATTGACCGGCACCCTGGTAGAAGGGAACGAGCAAACTCAGGACATGCATGATTTCGTAGTTGAAGGAGCTTATAAACAGAAAGTTTGACTTCACGGGCTACGGCATGAGCAGACACAAAATTCCGTACATAACTTAAGGGCGGCATCAACAAGACGCAATAATAACAGCAGCATAAGGTAGCGAATGCATGTATGGCAGGCATGTCTGAAAGGAAGAATTCTCGGATATGCAATAAACGTCGTCAAAATTAGTTTTTAACAAGAATGCCCAGCATAAAATAAAAATAAAAAAGATTAAAACGAAAAAGATAAAAAAGATTATGAGATCAAATAGATATTGCATGCGGAGACCTAAATTGATTTGCTCCAAGCGTTGAAATTATAGAGAATAGCAAAACACGCGCATAAGTAAAGATGAACCGAATAATTGAGATATGTGCATATCAAAACACCCGCAAACCAACATACCGGTTCCCACATCTAGACCAGGTGATTGCGGTTCCTAAAATGGACAACAGTTACGAAAGCCTGATGTAGAAGTTAGCAGAAAAATTGGATGAAAGGCAAATTGTACAATGATGACCATTCAATAAGATAATTCCAAGGGGCTTTATTTGGGCGAAATTATTAATTCCATACATTGAATTTAAATGTATATAAAACAGCTTTGTACGTTCGGGGACATAGGCGTATTTAAACTTAACTAAAGAGCAACAGATTCAGAACACAGTAACTCCACAATGTTCTAAAATGATCCTAATCAATGATCTGGCAAGCAGGATGTCCTACACAACCCAGCCCCGAAGAGGCGGACAAGAACCATGTTTGCCACAATCTACATCGACGTGACTTACATTTTCTTTAGCATTCCGCATAAGATCTGATTGCTCTGAAAATATAAGTGATTATAAACCATGCAAAACGAAATCCTCAAAGAAGAACACTTCAAAGCCGAACTACATCGCTCTCAAAAATGCTTTATGGCATTAACGAAAGTAAAATGAACACTAATACAAAACTGGTTGCAGGAAGATATAGCTGAGCGAGATATAGCTGAGCGAGATATAGCTGAGCGAGATATAGCTGAGCGCAGCAACTAAAACTATTATAAAAACATTGAAATTGTAACAAGCTAAAACTAAAGCGTTTAAAGGTTAAAGCATGTGCACAAATCAATAATATCAACAATAGATTTGACATTAAAGAATAAACAGATTAAGGGAAAATAAACGCATTTTGCGAGGTTCGCTAGCGAGTGGTTGGCGGAGACGGGCGATGCAATGTGGCTCAATGAGTTTGCTTGGTTTTCATTTTGGTCGTAGAAAAGACCCGCGCTCATATGAGCAGCCATCGACCCGCCGATCAAAAAGTGTCAAGAAACTAAATGACTAGACAGAAATGCTAAAGACTTCATCCCACGTCACCCAGTGGTGATCTAAGCGTCTTCAGATCCATGCCTGCATTAAAACATTTTCGCTAGTTCAGGACACAGCGCTAGTGCATGGCAGAACACTACAGTTAACTTTCCAGTGACTTCCTGCTACTGAGTTGAGTGGCTCTGACGGGATGAACGCCTAATTCGACCTGCAAAACTAGTAGCTGTGGCGAGGGATTGCAACCAAAACCATCTGATTCCGAGCCCAAAGCCATTACCACTACACGCGTCCACTACATGAACAGACAAAAATATTCACACAGCCTTTTAAAATAGCCATTCGTCAAAAGACGCATGTACGAACCGAATATAAGTGCTGTAATTTCTTGTGAGCGCTGTGACGGGTGCTTGCAGAGTACATCCAAAACGGTTTCACCATCGCAATTCACAAGTTTAATATCAATGCCTGTTGATTTGTAAGAGCAAAAAAAGATAAAGTTAGATGACAGTACAGGTATTCAATCATTTATCCATGTCTCAATTTATATCAATCTACGTCAGCATATGTCAATAATTCTAAAAATGCCATCGTGTTTTTGCATCAGGTATGCGGAATCTAAGACACAAGCAATTGATATTGAATGCATGCAAATTAAAAGCAACGATAAAAAATTGCTCACCAACCTCGTTCAAGCAACAGGCGCGCCACAGGAACCTTTCCAAACAGAGCGGCACAGTGAAGAGCGCTTCCCATATCACACTAAAACAAGATTGCAAGAAGTAAGGGCGCGAATTTTCCCCTTGCAAAAATGATTCCTTTCGTCACGGTCGCAGATTCCATTTCCATTCGTCCCCACTCCCACCCACCTCAACAACAAGCACTTGCAACCAAGCGTAGAGCTTGCTCACAACTTTTGAATTCATTTCCCACTTCTGAGCTATTCTATAAGATCAGCCATAGAGTCATAAATTAAAGGTCGAGCTCTTATAAGATAATAATTAACTTTACCAGCGTATTCACGTCCATTCCACTGTCAAGCAACAATTCTATAACTTTCTGGTGACCGTTTCTCGCTGCAAGATGCAACGGGCCATGCTTTTGAGTAGTGGTCTGTACCAAAGATCGCTTACAGAAAAGCAAAAGCTGCACCTAGAACATTTGGGTGCAATTAGCCACCAGACTGATTCATACAAATGGGTCATACAAATAACGTAAAATAAAAAATGCACAAATAAATAAAACATATCATAGCGCCCTCTTGAACGCAACGATGAAACTTTCAAGAAACGCATGTATGCAACATTAGAAAATCCATTGATTTCTCAGTCTACACAGCGTCAGTATAATCTTGGGCAGATTAAGCATTTTCATGCATGCATCAGCTTCGAACTGCGACAGCTGCAAAGAGCCTAGAGGGTTACTTCCCAGTATTCATCTATCCAGTAGTCTGTCTACCCGGAATTATGACTTGTTTGAAAGCTAGGAAAGAAGCCCTCCATTATCCCACGGTATCTAACATCACATGAGTGGGGCTGGAACAATTTGCACGGTTGGAAAGTTGCAAAGTCAGTGTCAAAGTCAATCTGCACACGGAAAGCACAAATAAAGCTTCACGCTAAGAAATCGCAATCGTCAAACGAGAATATAATTGGCCGCTATATTCGAACAGAATCCATACTTTTTTTTAAATTAAAGAGCAGAACACGAGAAGAAGTAGAACGTTAACTTTTTCCTGCCAGCCCACATTTTCCCAAAGTTTAGATACATGAGTGGCACTTGAACAAGAGCTGCGAATTATTTTGTCGATTGTATCCACTTCACATTGCTCTTATTCCCGTCGAGACAGTTTACTCGGCTTTCATTAATCATCTTTAACTTCCAGGGCTAAAGATTTTCCCCACCGTGGAGCTTAGCAAGGCTTGCCTAGCAAGTTTGGCTGCTTCTTCTGGTCAGCTTCTAATCAGAAGCACAGATTTCCTTTAATTTGAGAGCCATGCTACGGCAAGCATTCACCCACAATCATTCAGATATCGATTAAAGCTGCACCTCATTCAAGTTCACTTTCTTAATTTGAAAGATGAAGTTTTCCGTCTTCCTGTTTTGCACACGGTATATATTACCGTATATATTTAAGTATTATAGTAATACTTACCAGCAATTGGCAGTGTGCGACGAACCAAACTAGCCCATTCTGAGTCATTCGCTTGTGGCGAAAACGCCCATCGGTTAAAAGCCATCGACTTCTAGTCATTTTTAACAGCTAACATCACTAACTTCTTTATGCTGAACTACTTACTGTAGAAAGGTGTCCATATTGAGCTGCCAAATCTATTGGAGTTTCGTCTTTATTATTCCGCAATGCCAATTCAGCATGATGCTAGCAACAAAACAAACTCAGCATTTAGAGAAATGCCAAACATACAAAGCATAAAAAATTAAACTTAAGGCAAATACAAAAGCCGGTATAACGTCAAGAGAACTCATCATAGCGAGAGAAGTTCGTGCTGTAACGTTCTAAGTCTTTGCTTATGAGGAAGGCGTTATATTTTTGAATATTGTTCTCTACTTGGAGATCTTTGTTCAAGCGCCATAAAGTCAGCGTTGCGAAGAATTGCCGTGGATGAACCATTTTGAATGTAGCTTAGATCGCTAGACAGCGTTTTAAAGCTTGATGGGTAATTCAGAGCACGTTATTTATTGCAAGGATTTGCTACAGGCAGAACGCTATATTGCTACAGGCAGAATGCTATATTGCATCAGCATAGTGAAAGGCCTACCTATCATCATCATCATCATCATCATCATCATCATCATCATCATCATCATCATCATCATCATCATCATCATCATCGTCATCAACAAGACGAAGAAGAAGAAGAAGAAGAAGAAGAAGAAGAACAACAACAACAGCAACAACAACAACAACAAGTTAACATACCTCAACTAAAACTTGAACCACATACCGGTGCCCATACTGAGCGGCAACATGCAAAGCAGTATCACCGGCCATATTCTAAAATCAACATCGAAGACAAGAAAATATACTAAGGTTCTATATAACTTACTGAGAAAAAATCCAAACACAAGCCAACATCTTGAAACTATGAGATTCACATACACGAATATTATAATTAAGTAAAAAAATAAATATCAAAACCATTACGTTAACAAACTTTTACGAAACACACAAACATACAGGCTCGTTAACTTCGGCTTTAGATGGGCCTTGATCAAATAGAATTTTTGCAACTTCATGGTGCCCATTGAATGCAGCTAGATGCAAGGGGAAGCTACCTAAACAAAAAACAAAACATACACTCCAAAAACGACAAACCAGATAAATTAAGCATATTCACAACACTAACTGCTGTTGTGGAATGACGGATTTGTCTTAGAATGGCACCTTCACCTGATATAAGCAACATGCGGGTATAACACATTACATTTCATTACTTCAAACGACCTAGTGTACAAAAACTTACATTGGATCATTCTTTATATAGACTAGCAAATACCACTAACCAGCATTATCAGGAATATTGGCTGATGCATCATTATATAGCAAGAACTTTACAGCTTCCCTAAAAATAAATTTAAGAATATTTGGTTAAAACATGTTCTTCTGCTCTTGCCTGAAGGCAATATAGTCCTAAGACATTCTGCACTGCTTTAAAAGCCATGTTTTGTAGTAATCTATGTTAATGTCATATAGGCAAGCTCACATTAATAAATTTAGGCAAAAAATCACTATTTCATACACAGAAACAGGCTAGTTGAAAGCCTTTCTGATAAACTTGAAGACTTAGGCACCTAAAAAAAAGGAACATAATTTATCGCCATTACGCCCACAATAGCTTGCATGAGCGAAATAATTGCACATAGCTTAAAGTGTTTGCTACATTCAACAACTGCGTTTTGGGGTCTTGTTGACAAATGCATCCTCGTGTTTCTTGCACTCAGAACTAGGAAAAGGAGAAGAGAAAACTTGGAGTACTATTGACAAGCGTGATAATTGTTTAAAAAATTTTCTTGCACCTACTATAAAGTTCATTTCCATGCATATTTATACGTAAGAACATAGTATAAATTTGGATAGAAGTCCCAAAATTCTTCAGGATCCTAATCATTAAGCACGAAAGACAACTGCTTGTAAATTCCCATTACTTGAAAGACAACAGCCCAAGCTTAATAGACCTTAAGTATTGGAGACACTATCATTAAGCATCATTCCAAAAATATATTCATCCTTTGGAAAATCATGTGTGACCAGTAACTCACAGAGAGATTCTTTGCTAAAATAGGTAAAAGAATGTCTCCATTCAAGATTGAAAACCAGACTTAACACTAATGATGCGGTTTTCAAGCTGTTCATGAAGAACAAGGAAACTACATCATAATCATAATGCTTTTTTTAAGTCTATGCTTATAAAAATCCCATGGTTATAAGGAACAGGAACAGAGAATACCATTCAGTTATCCTACATGCACTTCCATCAGAAACAACTTTCCTTATAATTACGTTAAAAACACATTACACAAATAACTGTAATTTTTACCATTGCCCTTGCCTAACATATTTAAAATCCAGTTGAATATAACTGTAATCCTTGCTTGCCAAGTTACGGAAAATCTCAAAAGCTTATGTTTTTTAGCAGTCAGAGACAAAACAAGCACACACTGAAAACTCATGACAACTCAAAAAGGTCACATAAAAGGATGTGCACCCCCCACATTCTGACAGTTGAAAGTCTCTTTACTTGCGCATCTTTACTGAAAAATGGCACTTAAATGACACCACAAATGGGACAAAGATGTATATTTAGCCGATTCTAAGAACTGACTTAATAATAGAAATACACATAAAAAACTCACTTGTGACCATTTAAAGCAGCCAGATGTAAAGCAGTGTATCCTGACTCATCTCTCCAGTTTATGTTGGGCCCACGTTTCAAGCTAAACAATAATCCACTAAGTCATTATATATTGTAACACAGCCAATCAACTAGAAACAGAAGCAACTCATACTCAAAGGGATGAACTCTTGACCTCAAAAACGTAACTACAACCACTAGAATTCTTAAT
The DNA here is from genome assembly GCA_003687565.2 of Craspedacusta sowerbii. Classification (NCBI taxonomy): domain Eukaryota; kingdom Metazoa; phylum Cnidaria; class Hydrozoa; order Limnomedusae; family Olindiidae; genus Craspedacusta; species Craspedacusta sowerbii. Next base: position 12,275 of record QQSS02221164.1, read on the forward strand.
CCATAGACTCTCTATGCACATTAAGACTATAGAATCCACTAACAGATGCATGTCTGCATGTACGTGTGTGCATGCATGTGTATGTCAAATACATATGCAGGCAATGCACGTGTGTGTGTTCATGTGTGTGCGCTTTGTGTTTGTGTGCATGTTTGCGTGCAAGTGTATAATTTGTTTAAAGCACTAAAAGCATTAAATCATGCAATCATTTAACAGCAGACTGCCTTCTAGCATGAGCACTAGTAAAATTACATAGCTTAAGTTAAAAGCATTTCAAATGCATCATTGCACACAGCCAAACACACACCAGCACAGACACACACACACACACATACATATACATGCATATATATATATATATATATATATATATGCATATATATATATATATATGCATATATATAAGCATATGAAATGACTGTATATGGCCACAGAAGTGGCCAAGACTTCCACAAAATTCCAGAAAATTGAAGTTGCTTGCCATGCTTAGGTCTCGCGACCCTTTAATAAAAGTGGGCTGGCGACACTTTTTGTTGCTGAGATAAGGCATTTCCTAACTGGAAATGCAAAGATATTTCCCTAGTGACTGAAGTGTGACGTTTTGTGATGTCACAAAGGAGACAATAGAAATCACTTAACTCGTTTTCTTAAGCTAGCTTTTAAGATTGGAATTATCTTCTTGCAGGAATTATGAAGATTGAAGAAGCTTTGGTGGTAGGGATAATTTACACATCAAGATTATTTAATACAAAGCCTTGGATATATAATAAAGATCTTTGAATACTTTAAGCATTTAACAGACATTCAATACACATACTATATTGTATATAGTACAACCAGAGTATATTTAATACAAAGCCTCGGATATATAATAAAGATTTTCGAAAATTTTATTCATTTAACAGACATTAAATACACATACTATACCAGTAGTGTATCCAAAAACAAATGCAGTTCCAAGCACTCCCAAAGGCTTACTATGTTCCTAATGAGCAGCTTTTAAAATGGCTTAAGTGCTTATCATTCATATGGGCAAAAATTTCGCCTTCGCTAGAAGATTGCCTTATCGAGCTTTAAGCGTTGTCATGATAACTGACTGTGTCTTTCTTACCTGGCAAAATGAAAAGCGTTTTTTGAAGGCTTTGACTGGATTAGACTCTCTAACTTTGAAACATTCCCACTCTGGGCAGCTTGGAGTACATCCTGCTCTTTTCCCATTTTTTAAAGCTTGTCTAGCTTTTGCCTAAGCATTAAAAGACGTCTAATCGTATTTTGCAGGACATGGCTAAAAGCTTTCACTGCATGCAGGTTCGCCATTGCTCACTACCCGGAAACCTAGCAAGCCCGATCGGGAGTTGGGCTGGAACCTAGAAATTAGCCGGGCAAGAGTTTGGCTTGGTTGTTGATGGATTGTCGCTTTTAGCAGCGCTGTTGACACGACAGGCAATCGTGCGAAATATGAAGAAGATCCTTCCCTTCCCTAAATTCTTTTTTATTTTTGCGTGCCTAAAAACCGATTATGCTAATTTTTATCTGCATTCTGTATCTGAATTAATGATGATATGTTGTATGCGAATGTTTATCCTCGCGGGTCGAAGCCTGCGCGCAGTTATGGTCTACCTAAATTTCATAAACATTTTTCATCTATACCATCTCTTCGTCCTATTACATTTCCTTGCACAACTTATAACTGTGAAATTGCTAGATTTCAGAGATCGGGCCTTCTTTCACCTCATATTCCCCATGACCACTAATGATATCGAACAGGTAAGCTCGTCAGGTAAGATAGTGGTTTCTTTCAATGCATGTAGTCTGTTTACAAATATCCCTTTACATGAACCATAGACCTGCCTGTTAATCTTGTTTTAGAAAATAATCCAAAATTTACAATAACTAAGGTCCAACTTCGCAGATTGTTTTTATTCGCCACTGCCCGAACTCACTTTTTATTTGATACTAACATATACGATCAAATCGATGGTGTGGCCTGGGCTCCCCACTTGGACCAGTACTGGCGAATATCTTCATGGGAATAAATGAGAGAGTATGGCTGTCTGAATATTCGGGTTCTAAACCATACTTCTATCAATGGTATGTAGATGAGGTATTTTGTTTGTTTAAATCAGTGACTGATGTTGAGCCTTTTTTAGAGTACCTGAACAGCAGATACCCTAGCATAAAGTTCACAGTAGAATATGAAACAGATCGGAACTGCCGTTTCTCGATATTTTAGAAGACGGAATAAATGGCGATTGTTTCGCCACTTCTATTTATCGTAACGCGACATTTACCGGTCTACTCACTAACTTTAACAGCTTCTACAGCAATTCATATAAGATTGGCTTGATCAAAACCCTCATCGATCGCGTAGTTAAAATTAATAGTTCATGGTCTGGATTTCACACCGATTTAGAAAAAAACTACGACTATTCAAGCAAAAAATCAATTCCCCGAGAGCCTCATCAGCAATGTGTTAACTCCTATCTGCATAATAAGTTTGAATCCAAGACTAACCCATGTGATAAATCATCGACGGGTGATCGAACGCATCACTACAAATATATAGGTTTTATAGGTTATAGGTTATAGGTTATAAGGTTATAGGTTATAACCTTATATAGGTTTTGTATCGAACTTAACTATTCAAAAAATTCGCAACATTGTTAGTAGGTATTTCGTAGCTATTGATGTTAAACTTATTTTTGCTTCATTTAACTCTGGGTCATACGTTTCTATAAAGGATCCCAACAGTTTAAAATCTGGAGCCATTTATAATTTTCTTTTTTTTTGCTGGCTGTAATGCCTGCTACATCGGAGAATCCTCCAGACATCTGAAAACTCGGATTGAGAAAAGTTAAGTCCTCGCATATTTACAAACACGTGCAAGCGACTGGTGACCGCAAGCGCCAGTGTTCTGATCTTTGTTTTTCTGTTTTAGATGAAGCCCCGACGGATTTTCAGTGGAAACTGAAAGAGGCCATGTTTATGCAATGGCTAAAACCTAACCTTAGCGCCCAACTTAACCATCTAGCTCTTACTCTTTCTATCTAGATCTATTCTTTCTGCCGTCCTACTTTGTTCTTCTCTCACTAATTGCGCGCGCTTGCGTACAGGTGTTATTCCTTCGTGTCTTTTATTGTTGAATTATAGTTTACTTTGTGCCGTCCCTTCTGGAATTGTTAACTGTTTACTGAGTGAGCATTTGTAGCGTCAATTATTGACCAATTGGTGTATTCATACCTTCTTATTTAAGCGCTTGTGATACAATTATTCGTATTCGTTGAAAATGATCAATACGGATCGAAACATGTCCTACAAAGTTAAGCAAGTTGTATCTGAATTTCAAAACTCTATTTCAAGAACAACTTACTTGTTATTCTTCTTTTCCTAATCCTCAATGAAGAGTTAATGAAAAGTTTCCACCAACCTATCAAAATACCAAGCAATCTAAACCTTTTATCCAACCAAGGAAATTAATTTAATCTACTCTTTATCTACAGTTATATGCATCTCATATCTACGAGCAAGAAAACCGCTTTACAAAAGGCCACTTCATACACCATGCCAATTGTCGTGAGGGAATCAGTTTTGCGTTGTGTTGGGAAGGCAAAGCAGACCTCATCTTCTGACCGTATTCTGTTCGTTCCACTTCTGTTCTCCATTTACAGGTTTTTCTTTGTTATAACAAAGTTAAGACATTATTTCATTAGCAGCACCTGGACGAAATAGATGGACTTCTTGCGGTCAAGATAAACCTCGTTAGTCGAGCCTAATCTGCGATTTGAGTCACAAGGAACTTCAACTTTGAATCACTACCGATTCCCAATGCAGTCACTTCCGCGTTTCTATTTTTGAAGAAACTTGAAACAGCTCCACCTGGAAAAAGGATAACGTTGTGTGCATGATTCCTCTCACTTGGCGATACGATTTTCAAACTATGTTGAAAAGAACATCATCTCTAGCTAGCAGCAAGGTCGCGGTCATGTCTGCAAATCCTCCAATAGCAAAAATCTCCTTGGCTGTGTCTGACAGAATCTCCATCATTACACTTGTTTAAGTAGAAGATGCTCGCTGTGGACGTACTGTAATTGATGTCATCGGTAGTTGTAATAACCTTGGTAGGTTTTTCGGTTTCGATTTCCCTTAGCTTATCAAAATAAAAAAAGATACTCTCGCACAAAATGAAGTGCTAGCTAAACCCCAGAAAATTTTTTTAGTAGTCCACTTTCAACTTTTGCAATACGTAGCCATATTAAGAATAAATCCCGTTAAATAGTCTTTCAAAATCAAAAATTATTATCACATAAATTGCAAGAACATTTGAAGCCATCCCAATCTTTTATATTTAACTTGTCAAACTTAACAATATTTCTTGGCACTTGACTTTATATGCTCCGGGAGTGCGTTCCCAACCCTTGTGGCTAAAGATTTCAAACTACCAAAATTAACTTGGTTCGGCTTTGGCACGGCAGGGTTTGCGGGATAACTGGGCAACTGCCTGCTATTTTGCAATAGAAAAATTTCCGTTACGTTCCCTGGGCTCATATTGTTTATTGTTTTAAAAAATCTAAACATAAGGTAACCGTCGAGCTTCCAGTGACCACTTACAAGACATCAAAAGTACCGGATTGTGATAAGCTCAGTAGTCGCTGCATGCGAAGCGAAGGGCCTGCTCTTGTACTTTTTCTTTTTTGGATAATGATTTTGTTGAATAAAAGTCCTTCTGAAGAGGACAAGAATTGAAATTGGAGTAGATGTAGCTCTCAATAATTGCTTTTCTGGCAACAAGTGGAGGGTTTTCCTTAAGTCTGATTTGAGCATTTAGTTGAGCAGCAGCCGCCTTACAGATTTTTCTTATGCGCATGTCAAAAATAAGATGGTTATCAATCCTAAGTAGTGTTGTCCAGTTTTCTGACATAATTTCTGTGCCTTTGTTGTGAAGCTTATTACCAGCGGGGTCATTTTTGCGTTTGGTTACGTATATGGTATAAAATTTTTTAGAATTCGCTATGATGTCACTTGAGAATAGCCAGTCCTTGGAGACGTGGGAGTCCTCCAGCAGATTTTTTCTTTCAGATCATCTATGTTACATGCGCTTGCTGACAGCGTAGTTTCGTCTGCAAAATTGTGAATATCTGCGTTTTGAATAAATATTGAGATCATTTATGAAGAGGCTAAGCTATTAGGGGTTAAAATGGAGCCATAAGGTACCTCGGACAAAGTCCGTTGGAATTTACTGCACTTGCAATCTATGCGAACAGCCTGTTCTCGTCGCTTTAAGTAAGAATAGATGTGCGCCAGTGCTTCAACGTTTCCTCCGCAAGCCCCAAGTTTGGCCATTAAGAGATTATGAGGTATTCAATCAAAGGCTTTGGATAAGTCCATTAATGTAGCACCAACTGCATAATTATTATCTGATTTTTTCTCCATGCTTCTGTCAATCGAATTAAGACATGCTGACAGCTATATTTGCTTCTGTAAGCGGAAATGAAAACTAATAGTTTTTTCTATTTAATGTTTTAATCGCAATTTTAAGGTGTTCCGAATTCTTACAGACATGAAGTTCTGCTTTTGCGAGGGGACACCCCTTTTTTGTGGAGAGGAGGCCCTGCTGCCTTCTTGGCACCGTTTGGGAACGTTGCCACTGCGAATTTAGCAGCGATTGCTTTTGCAGTAGGTGTAGTGGCTTTGTGGCTGTAGTGGCCTATGAAGATTTCTTGTCCTCGGCAGCCGTAGTTACCTTGGTTATTGTAGCGGCGTCGGCTGTTGCAATTACTTAGGTAGATGTAACTGCTTCGGTAGTTGCAGTTACCATCTTAGTTGTGGTAGCCACGGTAATCGTTGGTGTTTTGTTTGTAGTCGAGTTAGCTTGACATCTGTTGGCCATACTTACTAGCAATTGCAGATATCGCGGATTGTTTAATTCCCCGGCCTCTTCGTCAAAATCTATCAATTGTTTCGTCAGGCAGCAGAATGAGAATCTACAGCTCTAAATGAGCATAGTGCTAACGTTGATCAGCGAGTTGCATGATATATTTCTTTTGCCTTCTAGAGTCCGTGGTTGGCGCGTCCTTAGTGATACTTCCACTGACCTTCAAGTGACTTGAGTGAGATAGATACTTTGCTGGTCGCAGCACCAAAATTTTACGAGTGGAGCAATATTGCGTTGTTTCGAGAAGACTAAACAAACGTTCTCTTCTGACCGTACTCTTATTTCAATTCCCGTTCTCTATTTACAAACTTTTCCTGTTTGTTTGTAACAAAGTCAAAATATAATTAAATGTGCCAACACCTGGAAGAACTGGATTGCCTGCTGCCAAGATAAACCTCGCGTGGCGCCAAGTATAATGACGTGATAAACACCGTGCCATCAAAGCATTTACTTTAAAATACTCATATGCTCCAGATATACTCCGTGGTAGCTATTTCAAAATACGATAACAACATTCGACAAAATACAACCATGTGGGAAGGGACACGACTGGTGGGCCTAGGCAAGTAGAGGCAGCGCCGGAACCAAATAAGGTAATACTACTTACACGGAAGTTAAGTTCCAATATCCGCCACACTAATTGTAATCTCTCAACGCGATAATTTTAAATTCAAGTTTGCTACGATTCGTCTTTGAAAAACAGTCCTTAAAAATTGGTGCATTCGGCATTGGAAAGGCGATTTTTTTGCGCTGTATTAAATATAAACAGTGCTTGTCGAGGGATGGGTCACTCCTGTAGACAATGAGACACTCCTGTAGAAATTCAAAAAACTGTTTTCATCCATTGGAATATGAACTTATCATTTTAATTGCTTTTGGGGGGGGGGGCTCTTCACTTTCGTCGAAGTAACTCAATCGCACATTTTAGTGATGCTTCTTCGTAATTTTTGCCATGCTGGGCATGCATCCGTAGCTTGACTTAAATTCGCTTCAGTAAAACAGTTTTTAAAACTTGCTGCTTTGTTTAAGGGGATGGTCGATGATAGACGAAAGTTGTTTTCTCTGTTATCCGCAGCTGCTGCAATGATTGACTGGTTAAATCCCATCACTCTCTATGGCTTGGCATAATTATTTTGATTGTTCTATTAGTTGAGATCAGCTCTTCGGCAGACTCGAGCCACCGTTGAGCAGTTTAGTAGTAAGCTTTGACGTTTGCAACCCGTTTGCCTCACTGCATAAGTGGTGTAGTATCTTGAATAGATCGGCGTGTTTTACGAGCCCGATGTTGTTTAACGTTGGTTAAATTTGATATTTAGGCAGCTGGTGAATATGCGATTAGTTTGAATGGAGATCTGAATCTGCTCTTCTCTGGAGTATTGGATGATCTGCTGTCCTTCCATCATCGGTCACTGTACGCTGATCTGGGAACAGTAGCGCTTTAGTAAGCGTGAAGACGGATTGAAGTCCATAATTTCAAATTGCATCAAGGACTTTTTCTTATTTCGCTCAGGCTTCGGAAACTTTCAATTAAGGCCCATGGTCTTTCTCCGTGATTGCGCACCTACGGCTTCCTTCAAACCTTGGATTACATCAAAGAAATAGATCTACACGCACGAACAGTAACGCATGTTAAATACAAAAAGCAACGCAACGAAGAAGTTGGCATGATGAAAAGAAGTAAACGTTTGTACTACTCAAATTATTTTCTGCAAAATAAACACAAAACAAGAAAAACATGGGACGGGATAACGTCAATTCTCAAACCAAAGAAAAAGTCTAAGTTTCGTCCTGCTTTGGTTGTAGACAAGAATGGCAGGGTAGCAAAGGAGCCCATTAATATTGCTTCTGCTTTTAATAGTTACTTTTCCTTAATAGGTAAATTTCTCGACGCAAGCATCCCAAACTCTCGAAACAATTTTATGACATACATGCCCCCACACGCTGGAAAAAGCATGTTTTTAAATCTACCGGATAACAATGAAGCAATCCAACTAATAAATACATTAAGTTCCTGAAAAGTTTGTGAGCCCTGAAGCGTTCCGACTAACCTCTTGAAGATTGGCTCGTCAATTCTGGCGGCCCCTATATCACATATGATCAATCGTTTAGTCAAGGCGTTTTTCTCAGGATCTTTAAAGTGTCGAAAATAATTCCAGTATAAGCCTACAAGTCTGGTACCACTAAGTTATGCAATAATTATCACCCCATTTCTCTTCTTTCAAATATAAGTCAAATTCTTGAAAAGGCTATGTACAAAAGACTATATGAATATTTAGAAAAAAACGACATTTTTTACAAACTGCAATTCGGATTTCGAAAGCATCATTCAACCAATCACGCACTAGTCAACTTAATTAGTAGTGTTAGGGAGATTTTAGACAAGGGAGAGTATGCATGTGGCGTATTCTTAGATTTTCAAAAAGCTTTTCATACGGTAAATTCAAATATTCTCTTAGAAAAACTTGCTGTGTACAGCATTCAAGGTGTTTGCTACAAATGGTTTATTTTAATGAGAACTCCGAGGTACTTGATATATCCATGGGTGTCTCAAAAGGTTCAATCTTAGGGCCATTACTGTTTTTGATGCACATAAACAATTTCAGACTTAGCCTCTCGTCAAGCGTCGCCCAACATTTCGCAGATGATACCAAAATACTAAATAGCAGTCACTCCATTCAAAGATTTAAGGTTAGTATATCACATTACATTTCTAATATATGCGATTGGCTTTGCGCAAGTAGACTATCTTTAAATACGAGTAAGACCGAAGTTATACTTTTCCAACCTAAAAGCAAACACTCCAAAAAGAATCTGACGCTAAATATTAACGATAAAATTATATATCCTTCTAACAAAATAAAGTATCTTGGCGTCATCTTAGATTCGCGGCTGACTTGGCGAGACCTCCTCACTGAACTCCCCAGAAAACTATAAAGAGCCAATGGTCTCCTTTCAAGAATACGCCTACGTCGATGCCCTCACTCTAGCATCACTCTATTGTAGCTTATTTCACTCCCATTTGAGTTATGGCTGCCTTAGCTGGGGTTCAGCACGGAAAAGCCATTTAAATCGAACTGTAAAATTGCAAAATCAAGCCCTTAGAATAATGACTTTCTCCGATTTTAGAGAGCTTCCGACTTCTGCATTGTTCTCACAATTAGGTATACTAAAACTTCATGATGTAATAGTACTGAACTTAAGACTTTTTATGCACGACTGGCGTAATAGCAAGATGCCAGCAGCATTGGCCAACTTTTTCCAAATATATACTGCAAGCGCAAATACTCGAATGCGTACTTCGCATAAGCTTGCCCTGCCAAACCGTAGAACTGAGATGTATGGTAGTGCAAGTATCAAATACAAAGGTGCCCTCGACTATAACAAGCTTATTGACCGTAATATTAATGTAAATAAATCAAAGCTTCTCTTCAAGAGAGACATGAGAACTTTATTAACGGCTGCATATGTGTGAGTCCTAATTTGTGAATGTGAGAGATGCTTTTTGAGAGAATTTATGCAGTAACGTAGGTGATTTGATTTCGAGTTTTAGTTTTTAGACTGCTTTGAACACCTTACGTGAATCCCATCTATCTTGTTTTGGCTTTGTGCCTAAATGTTCTTGTAAGGTTTTGCTAATAGTGTTTTTTATTGTATTATTTATTTAACGTTTGTTATTAGCTTTATACGTGTGTGTTTACATGAAACAGTTGCTTGAGTTACTACTCTTTTTTGATTGACTGAGCCGTGCTTGAATAATAACCCTCTGACCTTCCAACTTGGTCTATGACTTCCATCCCTGAATTTTGTTGTATTCCACCCTTCTTTCCAGGCTTGGACTTTCCTTGCCTTGTCCAATTTTTTTCTCTTTCTGACATACTCTTCACGACGCATTCCACTCGATTTTTTATCGACTTCATTGCTAGTGTTAACGTGAAAGCCCTATTGTAAGCATATTTATGTCAGTTTTTTTTTCTTTCTTAAACTGAAGCATGCGTAAAAGACCTCGCGCAAGTCGCAATTTAGACGATTGACGTTCTTGCATAAATACTCCCCTGTTCCCCCTGTTCCCGTTCTGGGTTTATTTTGTTTACCTGGTTATTTGCCTTTGCTTGTTTATTGTGTAGTCGCGTGTTTCCCGCTTACTGTACTTAACTTTTATATATGAGTAGTTTTATTTCGTAGGTCTTTAGCACAAACCGTGCACTTCTTTGACACCAGCACAATGATATTAAAAGCTATAGACAAATGTGGGTCCTGCAAGCGCTTCATTCCTAATCACCTTAACGTCGTACGCTGTGTAAGATGCAAAAAGTACTGTCATATTAAATGCAGTGGCACATCCCTTATGCAGTATAATTGGCATTGCACAACCTGCCTACTAAAGATTATGCCCTTTGGAGCAGTGTCTGACGACAT
>QQSS02221165.1:0-10770 GCA_003687565.2 Craspedacusta sowerbii
TGTGTGTGTGTGTGTGTGTGTGTGTGTGTGTGTGTGTGTTTGTGTGTGTGTGTTTGTGTGTGTGTGTGTGTTTGTGTTTGTGTGTTTGGGGTGTATGATTAAACACTTTAGGGTGTATGCTTTTGCTGCTGTACGCTTAACGCATCCGTTTCCGTGCTTTTCACGACTTCCTATTGTCTATTGTCTTGTGTTTTTTTGGGCGTCTTGTTGGTTCGAACCATGCGATCGGTCATTCAATCTTTCTCAGGTCGGACCCATTCCGTGAAGACCGTGCCACGGGCGATGCGCAGGAAGCGCACACTTCCAATTTCCTCCATCCCGTCCTGTATTACTACAAGCAGCTGCCGGCAGCTAGCGATAAGCCCGGGATGCTACCACGACCAGACCGTCTGCATCACATGGTCGAAGACTTCTTGACAGAGTGGTAAGATGGTCTTTCTCTTTCGACCAGTGTTGTGGCAGTCTCTACTCACGTGCTAAATGCTTTCGTTATTGCCCTTGCTTGCGGACTTGCTTACAAGAGATTATCATACGCTCATACAGCATGCACTTCCTGCTTACGTCATATTCCGAATCCTGCTAAAACGTTGTCCTTATATTTCGCTGGTTCATTAGGCTGGATTATGTATCTTTGTACATATTTCTTATATAGATGTATAGCTAATGTATTGTTGGAGACGATTTAATGTATTGCGTATATCCTGGCAAAGTCAGCCGGGCCGTTCAGGCTCTTTGTAGGGGATGTTTTTGCCTATGCGTTCTCGCAGTCGTAGATAAGCTGTTGGTCATCCGTTTGCATTGTATGTCGTTGCACATGTGACGTGAACTAAGAATGTAACTATAAATGACTTCTCCGCGATGTCTCGTCGTAATTTTGCCGCATTTGCTTTCTGCCCTTTTGCTCTTTTTGTGTTGCCTGTTGTGATTTTTTCTTGTGACATCCGCGTTGTCGTCGATCGCATTGCTGCATGTCCGGACGCTTCGTTCTGATCTTTCTGTTCTATTGTTCGTTCAGGATCGCGCCTGTAATTCACATTCTGCCGCTGAGATGGTTCCTGGAATACTGCACCGGGCAGGATCTGCGCAACTTCTATGCGGAGACCTGCTTCGAGGTAATTTTAATGCATCGCTACACTCGTGCGTTCGTTTGTGTATTCGCAATGGTCTACTCTCTAGTATTTATAGAGACGGCTTCGTTGAATTGTCCCAGGTGTTTGGTGATAACGTTTTCCCTGATGCTTTCTCTGACGTTCTCTGATTTGTTTTGCATTGTTTTTGCTGGAAGCGCGTATTTTCGAGTCTGTAAAATGTGTGGCTAGTATATGTGTATGTGGCTAGTATGAGTGTATGTCTATGTCAGACTGTGGTAATGTTACGCACGAAAGGGCACTATGATGTATTGGGAATAGTTTGAACGCTGTTAGAAACCCCCGCCTATTGATGCCTTTTCATGTGGCTACAATTATTGTATTCTCATATGTCTTACACGAATGGAATTTTTGCACCGTCCAGTCTTTGTCGATAAAGTTTGCGAAGGATAGGTACAGACATACATGGCTGCCAAACCTTTTCCCTGTAGTGGCGGTTTCCCCCCCCCCCCCTTTTTTTTTTTTTGCGCGCCCGAATTTTGCATGCGACATACTGACAATGCTTTTGAGGTAAAAGGTAGTCTTATATTTCTTAACGTCTGCTTGCGCACCGTGTAGTCACGAATACTCGCCCGATCGTTTGTTGCTTGGATGTCTGAAGACTAGCCTATTCGCGATGTGCTCGTGTAGCCCTGTAACTATATGTTCTGAATGTCGTAACTATATGTTTGGAGTCATAATACTGAACAATCGCTATGGGTTGGTTTGTGTCTGGGTCGGAGTAAAGCTTGATTTGTAGCCCTGTAGGTATAGGTTCTGAGTGCCATAACTGCGTGTTTGGATACGGAATGCTGAACAATTGCCATCTGTAGGTGTGTGCGTGTGTGCGTGTTTGTGGGTTGGAGAAAAGCTTGTTTTGTGGGGGCGAACCCACGTCTCATTTTCTTGACCGCGATACGCGCCTACTTTGTAATGTGGGCACTAGGCTTCGGTGGCTGCGGTTATAATGCGGCTGCGACCCTGATTGAGGTTATGAAGTGCTGTGTGTGATCAGGTCGTGTGCAAGGTAGAAATGTGAAGATAGTAGCTAAGATATGGACTCGTAGGGTTTCATGCCTTAGACTGACCGTGACATAAATAGAACATGTGTAAGGGTAAAGTTCTGCTACTTACGCCGGAAAATGCTTCTTTCTCTGCTTCTAGTATGCAATGACGTCGGCGACGCTTCCTCTGGCCTGCGAGAAGGACTTCATGCAAGGTAAGTAGAGTTGAGGTTTTATTCAACGCAGGGATTCTTGTTTCTCGGTATTCTCGTTCCGGTATTTTCTATCCTCTGCAGGTTGATCACGCTATCAGATGAACTCCGTATGTGGTGGATAGTAGTAAAACTTAAGAGGTTGAATCGATTCTTTGTTGCAGGGACGGGTCTACTGCGCCCTTCGGGAATGCATGTCACGGATCATTCGATGCCACGCTTCTGATCGTCCTTCACTATGAGTATTCGAGGTGAAGTTTTGCGTTCTTTTCAGGAAGTATTTATAGTCCATGCATAATGGTTTGGTGTAACTGTGTGCTCCTTTATAAAAATATTTAGTGATATGTTCCCGTTCTGTATCTGCAATTCGCTACGCTTAGTTGCTGTCGGTTTTTGGTTTTGTTTAGTTGCAGTTTCGCCGGTTCTTTCTGCCACGCCTGTTGTTTTGTCGTGTAGCTTTATCTTTGATAATATTCCCCTCCGTTCAGCATGCATTGTTGCGTTGAAGGCTTGTTTTGAAATGCTATGGGGTTGGGATGCCGAGCGGTTTCACTGTTGCGTGTGGGCAATTGCTTTTGAGGCTCGTTAGAATCTCTTTATCATCTTTTTTTTTTGGCGGTCAATAAGAATCGGACTATTTATGTTGAGGTGTTGTTGTTGCAGTAAGTTTTCTTGTTCTTCATTTCATGGGTGCTTGGTTCTTTGTGATTTGTCTTTTTAAGTTGCATTTACTGAATAATATCTTGGGAAGCATTCTTCATAAGGATTTTGTCTACACGAGTGAATATATATTTTTCTAAATTTGGGATTGAGCATGGGGTTTGGTACTGCTGCGTTTTTTTTGTTTGCAATCGGGATTGTGTTTAGCGCCGCTGCAACTTGGTTATTACGTTATGATAAGTTTGTTGAAAGAGCTTCACAGTTTTTTTTTTTTCATATTTTTACGCTCTTCAAATGGCCATGTCTAATTCTTTCCACCCTGATATTTGGAAGCGAGCGCGCTTTGACGGAGGGAGAGAGACAGTGTGTGTGTGAGAGAGAGAGAGAGAGAGAGAGAGAGAGAGAGAGAGAGAGAGAAAGAACGTGATAACACTGGATCTTTCAGAAGTTTTTGATTAGTCACTGTCATCAAATCTTGTCTGACCTGGTATTTCTTGATTCAGGCTACGTTGAAGGGTGAGGGAGGGGAAGTTTCCTTGGCGTTACTGCAGCTTTAACATGTTTCTGTGCTTGCTAGCTAGCAATTCGCGTTGTCGCACATTTCTCATATGTTTACTTGGCTGTTGCGCTCTAGTGGAATGCGCTACCCGACGACTTGAGTTCAAATCCCTTGCAATTCAAAGATTGACAAGGTGATCCGTGTTTCAATTAAGGAACCGCTGTCAAGTATTTACTGTTGTCTGACCAAAACATCTTCGCACTTCCAATTGGAATTGCGATTCGTAATTTTGCCTTTCTATTAGCTGGTTTACCCCAAAAAAGTTTTCTTCGCAATTAATGAACTATATATTTAAAAATCGTTATTACCGGAACGCCACGATTGAGCTAGTCGGGTTATCCGATTGGAAGGGCCTACTCCACCTTATTTTCTACACATCAATTTTTCCACTTCCTATTTTAAGCATGATCATAGAACGATATCAACCGCTGGTCTCTGTAAGTGACTGCAACGCTCCTGACCGCTTGAAGCATAGATTATTCAGCTCATTTTTAAAGGAGTATGCCATTTTAGGTCTCGTCGACAAATGCTCCGCTATGTACGTTCTACTTAAATGTGTTTGGAATTCGTCTTTATTTCAGCCTTGTTACAAAATTTAATAAAATATTTCTTGTAGATAAACCGCGGCCATTGTACGAGTTTGATCGCATTGGAAATGAGAAGACATTTACCGTTTACCTTAGTGTCAAAGTGATTGGTTATCAATGGGGAATGCGACAAATAGTATTTGCCCTTAATAGCTTGATTTGACGAATCAAGCAATTTATTTTAACGATCGAACCTGTGAAAGTTCCGGTAGTTCCGGCATAGGACTAGGAGCGTTAAAAGCTTTAACAGATTCAATATTTATTTGCGCACGTAGAAAACAACAATACTTGGTCCAATAAAATGACATCATTGTACATCTGAAGGAGAACTCCTCACTAGCAAGCTAATCAGATTTGAAACGCCCCGCTCAAGACATAATGAAAGAAATTACAAACCGTACGTTTCGTAATAATAATGCAAGAGAAGTAGATGATCGCGCCTGCAAATCGCTATTTAGGTAGCCGTAGAAGTTACTGTAACACAAAAAACGGGGTCAGCACAATCCAGATGAATTTGGTAACATAGTGGATCTAGAATAATATCTTCGCCGAACCGCGATCCAGCCACTCGCTACCTTTCCGTCTTGGTTCGCATGAGGTCGAAAGAAAAAGAAGAGTACGATCCTTTTTAGGACTGAGTTGTTGCTGGAAAATGACAGCAGAAACAGTTACATCAATACTTCTGAACTTGGGGCCTTGTTTGGAATTCATTGTTATTCCTCGATTGAAGACTTCAAGGTGGCATCCTTTCGGCTGAAGTTGCTGATGGAGATTATGTTTCATTGAGATAACTTTTTATTAACTCTAGTTATTCCCGCAACCCTACACCCAAGTTTAGACAAAACGACATTTCTACACTAAAAAGCTTGAAGAAAAAGTATGCTACTTAATATAATTTCATAATGAGTTCCTTATTTAATGAGCACAAAATTAGAGATCCTAACAAGCAGACGTTGCAAGAAGCAAGAAAATGACAGAATTGACTACAAAGATTTCAAAAGGGAGCGGCTATATTATCTTAAGTACGTAACTTTGCGCCTCTTACTTCTAAAAAATTTTTGTTCCTATTAAATTTCCGTGCACGCCTTAAACAGAGAAATTGATAAGCAAAGGCGTAATTGTATTGAAGAACTTGTGGTAAGAATCACCTTCATGATTTTACCTGCTTCAAAATTGTATTTGCCAATCTAAACCCTTAAGCATAAGTGGGAAAAAATGGCGAGTTTTCGCGATCATTAGATGGCCTATTTTATATGAACTCACTTTTAAGAAGAAGCAGAAGTTACGGTCTCCTAAAGCTCGATGTTGTGCAAAAAATAAAAATAAATAAAAGAATAAAAATAAAAATGAAAAATGCCGTTAAATGCGCTTACCGATCATTAATAGCGCTTACTGATCATTAATGCTACTTCACTCAACTATCTTTAACAACATGATAAATGTAAGAGCTGATGGTAAAGTTGCTACAACGCAATTCAAAGGTCAAGTGGAAGCGCCACGCACTGTCAAGTGCTAATTAAGATATCAACAACAGCCGTAGGGAGCTCAATTTAACGCTAGCAATTGAATTACTATAGTGGCTTTTAAGACAGCTCTGCTCCTTGTGAGTCGAGGGTACTGCTAATTTTTTGCTTGAAAAAAAAAAGGATTTTTGTGCTGTGACCTGTTCGAGTAGAAGTTCTTTTCTTAAGAAGTCTGCTTCATATGCAGAATATCTTCAGTTAAGTGTCTTTTTTTTTATTGTCTGTTTTTCTTTGTTTTCTTGTCTTTTTTTTTTTTTTTTTTGCTGTACGGGAAAATAAACTCTTATTAGTCTTCCTTGGAGCACATAAACTGGAAATCATTTGGTCAACAATAGCCAAGAGAAACTCAGGTACGTTACAGACAGTCAAGAAAGACCGCCTTAAGACATGTACTAAGAGCTCAGTGGGTACTTGTTATATCTTAGGCACGTGGCTCATTTGGGCACATTAATATAATGACAACGTGTAGGCCTGTATTGGAAGGGCGGGATTCTTTCTTCCTTTTTTTCAGTTCGGTTCCAGACCTCATTTTGGAGAGCGTGTGAATAGTTGTACATGCAGCCATGCAGTGAAGGTGTAAACTTTGATCAAACTGATGTTAGCTCTATAATTTCATGCCTTTTGAGTCTTCAAGTAAAAACATTTTACTTATCAAGTAAGTGAGCCCTGTCCTGAAATTTTTTCTCTCGTTTAAGTTCCTTACTTCGTGTAATTGCGTAGACTGAATTTCAAGGCTACATCCTGCGATTTTTGGGAAGCTACAACTAGTCGGTAGGAGGAAAAACTCCGAACCTGAGTCTATCCTATTTCAAGTTGAAAGTGTAATCTTGTTGTTATTATTGCCTGTAATGCTGCTGATCAAAAATCGTGCAGTATGTAGTTGGAACAAGCCAATTGTTTGTTTTCGCCGTTCGTAAGGTACATTTTCATTGTGCTTGCAGAAAATGTCTATGAAGTCATGAGGAAAGCCAGTCAAAGCTCATTGCAAAGACATATCTCGCCATTTCCTCGGCATGCCCTGTTCACCACTTCGATCTCGACCAAAGTTTTCTTCAGGAGAACTCTCCTTCCTTCACAGATGCCTTGGCGGTGACGATGAAGTTCTTGCAGATTTATTTCCGCCTAACCAAATTTGCGTGGGCAGCAAAAGTTGTGATTGCTTGCTATGCAAGCACCATGTTAATTTTTTAAAATGCATTAAGACAGGGGAGCTGAATATGCAGCACAATAAACTCAAAAAGTGTTTGGGATTTGAAAGGTGAGCCTAAAAGCTGTATAGTTTTGATTTGTTAAAGTTCAAATCAAATCAAGTTAAGTTTGCAAAATCGTAGCAGTTTAATAGTTATGTAGTTTATATAAGTTAACCAGGTGCTGCATGTGGTTTAGATTCATGGATAGTATTTGTCACTGTAGAAAAGAATTTTATGCTCATAAAGCTCTGCAATATGATATATATATATATATAAAAAGAAAATCTGGCAAATGCCCCTGTAGGCAATGATATGATATTATGGATGTTGAACAGTGACCTTGGTTGTTTATACTCTTGGTCTTGATAAATGACAAATAAACATGTCAATTTACATCAGCACCACCACTAATTGACTAAAGCAGTGAAAAAGTGTCCAGAAACATAAAATTGCTAGAGATCACTTGTGTTTGAGTTTTTGGTTTTGCTTTGGTATTTATTATCCGCTCAGTGCTAGTTTTATTGTCTCTTCTAGAAGCATGGCTACGGCGGACTTGCTTTGTTCAATTCAGAGCATGACGTTATCGAGGTTTGGGTGCTCACTGACTGTTCGAAAAGCAGACTGGTTAGGTTGGAATTGGCATCTCTTTAACCTGGAAGTTGTTGATGATCTTAGGTACTCTCCACCTGTTGATGGACAGTCTGTTTTAGCAAGTCCTGTTTTGTTGCTGAGCCCCCACGGGGCCAGATTTTGTGAAAGTGCTCCTGCCACTGTAAAAGTTCCTATTGGCATTGCGGTAGGAATCGAGGATGTAGTGTACTGCCTAACTAGTGACACTGATTATTCAGAGCCTACAAATTGGAAGCGCATGGAAGCCAAAAATTTGCTGGTCTCAGGCTCTGTGGTGCAGTTTGAAGTTACGCATTTCTCCCTGTTTTCTGTAGTAGTATCCAAAGCGTGGCCGAAAGCCGAAAAGGCAATATGTCCACTATTTGGTGGTGTTTTGGAATCATCGCAGGTTCCAGGCGTGTCAGTGACTTTCATGCCATTTTGCTATACTGCTGACTTTGTTGCTTCTGTGGAAATTCTAGGTTCTGATCCATTCTATGTTGGCAATGATGCTGAATTGCTTGCTGCTCCAATTGTATCACTTGGACCTAGTGGAAGCCAGTTTCACAGTGAGGTCCTAGTTACATTGCCGTTGAAAGGGACGCAAGAAGTTCTTCGATTTCACAGAGGTCAATCATGTCTCAAGATTTTTTGTAGCCAAACAGAGATTGGCGAGCTGCCACAGTGGCAGGTTTATGACACAGCATTTGAGATCGGTTGGAACAGCAGTCCTTGTACTGTAACTTTTAGTGTCGGCCATTTTACCATGTTCAAGATTTTGTGGAGTGTCATGGATGTTGCATTGCCGGAAAGTATTAAACTTGCTTGGAGTCCTTATGTGCCTCAGTTCTCTTTCTGGGTTTACTTCGTGGCACTTATGACCGAGGGGTACTCCCAAGAAAACAAGCAGTTTGGATTGTGCATACTGTGTTTGAAGTATGGCCAATCTGTTTCTAATGGTCTTACACATTACCCTGTTGAAGTAGGGACCAGCAAGCCAAGAAAGATTCATTCCGGGAGGCTAAAGTTGCAGTATGTCTTAGCATTATTTTATGTGATAAATGCTTAATATTAAGTAATATTATTGGTAATATTAATATTACCAATAATATTTCAATTTTATATCAAGAATTTGTTTTTTTTTTTATTTCAATTCACATGTGCTCCACCAATTGCTCCTCACAATTATGTTTTCATTCTAGACTCAAATCAAGGATTTTCGCTGCTGCTGAAACTGGGGGAGAAAGTAAAGTGGTTGGTTTTCATGGTGTTGATTTTGATGTGCAGTTTATTTGTCATTTTACTTGCGATAAAGTTCCAGACTGTGGAATTCTTGGAGAAGTTCTGATCTGTAGGGAAGATGGTGTTGCGCCTGATGAAGATCCTTTCTCTTTCAATTTAATCAAGGTAAGAGTGCAGGTGGTAGTTTGACAGCAGTTTTACTATTTTTTCAATCATTCTAGAGATGATTTGCATTTGTTTATTTGCGGTATTTGAAGCAGAAGTACCATCTTGCAGATATCTTCAAATTCTATTGAGGAAGTAAATTTGACTTCCAGGGTGCATGTAGAGAACCTACAACTAGCAAGGTTACTGGATGCACTTCGCAGACATCTTCAGATTGGGAGGACCAATTTTTAAAAGAGCTGCTAGGTAAGCTTGCTCCCTCAATAGATGACTCTGGAAGCGGTGTGTCTATATGTCTGTGGTCATTTAAGTATAGGCCCACGCTAAAGCCTTCCATTGTTAGCTCGTCATCCAATTTGTTTTCCTGGTTTGAGTGATATCATAAGGAAGATACTATGACATCAATGTAGTTAATTCTCGTGGCGCCTATTCCTATATTTCCTCAAAAAATTAAAATCCGAAAATATGGGACCCAACTTTCAAAAGTGTTTTGCACCACCAGATAATACACAATTCATTGATTGGAATGATTGCATCATCAAGCGGAATACTTTGAATTTGGTGTACTTAAGAAGTTTTTAGCAATTTGTCATGGATGTTCTATTTGGTGGCTTTAGTTGTGTAACTTGAAAAGCTCAGTTTCTGGCAACATCATTTTTGTATGCAATTCGTCATTTACAAAGCTGAGAACAAACATGTATTTTTTTTCTTGCTAATAAGTGATACATTTTCTTTTGCTAGGACTGCTGAGCATTGAAGATCACTGGCACGAGCTTGCATTGTGTCTTGGCTACAACCGATCGGAAATAAATGCTAAGTTTTCCGGTGTTGGTGACCCTTCGCGCAATATACTCGTTGATTTTAAAGGACGATGTGGTACTGTGCAGGAATTCACCTCCGCTGTGTACAAGGTGGCTGGTATGTTCAAACTCCTTCCACTGGAGGAGATGCGGCAGAACAGGCAAAATCGTAAAATTGAACTCAATAACAAAGGTAGCTTGTTTGACTTTGGTGGCTGATGGATTTTGTTTTTGCAATAGGGTCTCTGGTATGAGTAAAGCTTGACTCATTTTCTCACTTAAGCATACCATACTATTCTTCATAGCGGATTTCTTTGATTCCTGGTGTTGGCCTTGTTATTGCCTGCTCAAGCACTCTCTAGTGTAGCCTTGCTTTTGATAAGGGGCGATGGATAGGCAGTGGTTCTCAAGATCTCTATTTCTGTGAACCAGTCCTGCGTTTGTTGCGGTGACTGTTACAACCTGTCATTATTTTGCCGCTGCTGTTGAGAATATGGGCTGTGATTTGCTTGTTCCGTGGTTATTGGTTTTTACCTATCACATTACTTTAAATGCATGGTGGTGGTGTTCTCAACGCATCTGACATCTGTGACGAAATTTTTTTCTTTGGTTGTTGTGTTATTGCGTATGTCCTTAGTGATGCACACTGGAAGTCCAACATTGGCAAGTTGCATCTGTGAAAACTTAGGTGTCGAGGCCTGCTGGTTTTGATTAGGAATAAGCCATGCATGTGTAGCCATGAATAGAAAGCATATTATATGCATGTTTTTATGAATTTATCCGCTTGTTAACAAGTTTTTAATTGTTGCGCCTGGCCTATGCAATTGATTGGGCACCCTTACGGACTAAAACGTGCAAGTCTCGAAGGCAATAATTTCACAATTAAATTTACTAACCTACTATGTGGAACTCACATACGAAGTATTGTATACGTGTGGATATGCTGTATGTATCTATCTAACTATCTAGCTATCTGTTGATCTTTTGGTTAGCTTGGTAGGTCGGTCGGTGGGTCGGTGGGTAGGTAGGTAGGTCGGTAGGTAGGTAGGTAGGTAGGTAGGTAGGTAGGTAGGTAGGTAGGTAGGTAGGTAG
>QQSS02221176.1:0-10769 GCA_003687565.2 Craspedacusta sowerbii
CCCAACCGTGTTAAAGCGTCACACGTCAATCTCAAGCAAGTGCGCGGATGCATAAACCACAAATTGCTTTTGTGGTTATCTGCGGCTGGCAATTCTATTGTAAAATTTTCGACCATCTACGCTTCGCTCATCTACGGGTATCCGCAGCCATCACCCTTACACGCCAAACACAATTATCGATACTAATTATCGAGCGCTGTAGAGAATTATAACAGGGGGCATACGCTGTGTCTGGGTTTACAGTGCCAGCACGCTGGCCTTAAAACTAGCACCGTCCAAAAAAAAAAAACGAACAAGCTTTTGTTGCTAACTATCAAAGACAGTCATGTGACATTCAAGACAAAAAAAAAGAACATATACAAATAGCCATAGGAATGCAAAAAGAACACTGCGAGACTATCTGTAAGACTCTTTCAGTTTTAGACATCTGCAATATAATAAAGTAAACATCTCTCATCGCAAATCGGCAAGTGTTTGTGCACGTCAACATTACAAGATGTTCGCGACGATACCCCCGGGAAAGCAAGTCTGCAGACGGAATACAAGAGATCTAAAAGGTAAGCGCGGGCATGGATTCTCCAGCAAGCAAGACAGATAAAGGCTCTAGTACAGATACGGTTTTTAGCTATTAGTAAAGTTGAGAAATCGGATCGCTTCAAGTTTGGTTTAATCACAAACTTAGCAAAACTCAAAGTCCAGGGCAAGAACATGTTTTCGTCAGATTGCAGCGCGAGGAGATCAATCGGCAGATTTCCTACACGGCTCGCGCGGCGTGGAAACGCCTCTTGAAAACAACGAGTGGACAAGAAGATAACAAAGGCACAAACAGTTAGAAAGAACTAACTTAGATTATACTATTGAAAATGGCATTGCATTGCCTTTGAAAGCGAAAACCTTAACGGCCCGATTATCCTCGATAACATACCAAAACACTCAAGATCGAGGCAACGCGATACGTCAAACGCCAGCACTCATCGTCAATCAATAACTGTCAAATCTATATCAACCAAACACTTTAGTCAATATAGCACAGCTTTTTCACTACCACGGCAATAATTCCTTCTATTTATGACGATCGTACTCCAAAAACGAAAAAACCTCGTATGTCCACCAACAATCCACAGAAATCTCTTGCAAGCATATATTACCTATTCAATTAAGTTTTGTTAAAACGTGCGATTTGCACGATATATATCCACAGAGCAACTAAAATTACGTAACATAACATAACAAAGCCTCAACTTTAAGCGGGTTTACCAAGTAACTAAAAAGTAAAAAGCAAAATAACAATACATAAATCCTTAAAAACGATGGCCAACAATTGTGCTAGGATAAGCATTTCGGAAATATTAACGGACGATCAGTGTTCACCTGTTCATTAAATTAGGTACAACAGTGAACAACCAATGCCGCAGGAATTGGGCTGGTACTGCAGGCCTAGGGCCAATCCTCCGCTTTGGAAACAACGCTACCGAGAACAAAGTACATCAGTCAAAACTGAAATCAGACGGAGCGCACGAACACGCACACAACATGACCAAAATGCGTACAAAGTAAAGCAGAAGAGACTATTGCTTGCCACGGCCTAGCTAGAAATAGGAGCCAAGTCGAATTTTTCAGCATCAATCAGCAATAATAAAATTTGTTAGCACGTCATAAAATCAACACAATGCTTAGATAAAAAATGCCATCAGGCATAGCTGTTACAAACAGGCACTTCTTCAATAGCTATGGACGTGATGATAAGTGACCAAACAAGCGCACGTTAAAATTGATGAACGAAACTTCTCTACTACCAGTACATATAATCGCATATTCTTAAAGTTAGCCAATATTTTTCAGAGTAGTTTTACAAACATACTTCATCATTAAGTAGATTAGAATATCGACCAGTTGCAAGCGGTTGCTTGAGATATCGACAAAACGAAAAACGCACCAAGCCAGGGTTGGCTGCACCCACTAATAAACAGACTCAACAGGCTTTCATTAGATTATCACGCGAGTCTTAAAAGATAGACATCATCTATTAATACATAATCAGAACTTTGCGATACTAATTTTACAAAAAAAAAAATTTTGAACATCGCAAAAACATCATGTGTACTTTTCATAAGCACTCGTGACGATGACATCCACATAACTTTGACATCTTGACGACGCATCCGTGATCCAAATCATCACCCTTCATACACCCCCTTAACCCACTCCTACTCCTTCTTACTGGCAGATGAATGGGCCGAGCCTCGACTGTACGACTGGCTGTAGAAATGCGAGAACAGCGAGAACAAGGAGAGCATATAGAACCATAAAATCCACATCCAGATACGCGGGAAGCCGCACTCGCTCTTGATGGCGTTAGAGATGTGAATAATTACCACAACAAATTGAACCTAAAAATGAAAAGGCTGGTTGTCAATCCTGATGACTCAGGGGGTTGTGTTCATTGCAAGGAAAGCTGTCAATAACAAAGGAAACATGATTAACATTTAAGCGAAAAAAAAAAGATCACAAATTTAACAATGAACCTCGCGAACAGCAGCAGCAAATCCCAAAGCAAGAAGAAAACCACGAAAAAGAAAACGGATCAGATAGGGCGGAGAATCGTGCGAAAACATACAATACCCAGTATACTTCCCATCATAACGTATTGTTTACGGTAAACAGCCGTTGTACGATATCAAATCTTGACATGCATGGAATATGAACCTGTCTGCCACTCGAAGTTCCGGCAAAAGGTCTCCATACTCGTTTGCCGGCTTATGAATGGAAAGGGCAATTGTGGGACTAAAATCTTGCACGTGCGCACGAAGAATGGCACGTGCGCCTGAGGAGGTGGCACGTGCGCATGACGAGGTGGCACGTGCGAATGACGAATTGCACGTGCGCATGAAGAATTGCACGTACGCCTGACGAATATCACGTGTGCATGACGAATTGCACGTGCGCATGACGAATTGCACGAGTGATTTAGAGGGCTCCCGCGTGCACAAGCATTCCCGAAGCCCACAAGCTAACACTACTCACGAAATGCATGATACAAGAACACGTCTGCAAGCTATGGAAGAATTCGTGTGCCACGGGGTTTCGTACATGCCCGCGGAGGTGCTGTGCGAAACTAGGCAACAGACCTTGTTTTACAACCAATATACTACGCAATGTGCGTAGAGTACCTTTCATGAACGAGTACGAGCTCACAAGAGAATATACGCTTGCTGTTAGCAGCATAATGATTGTGAATGCTACACGATACTCACAACAAAGACGAAGAAATACATGGAAATTACAAAAGCTCGTATTTTTTTTTTTTACCAGACAGCTACTACCAATAGCTAAGCTACTACCAGTAATAAATAAACCAAGGCTATACAATCGGGTATGCAGGAACGACCTCGCTTAGTAGATAGAAAAATATATCAAACCGCAAATATGAGATTGCAATAAAAACACAAGTAAGACTATCAAACTTTTCGGTTTTGATCTCAAGAACTATTTCAGAAATACCGTACAGGTACGAGAACCGCCTACCACACTTCGCAACAGATAACCTGTTGAGACAAATTCGAAGGAGAATTCAAGAAGCGAACTAAACGTGAAGCAGAGAATCGAAAAGGTTCTACTTAACGTTGAGAGTTTATGCAACTGGTGAAGCAAACCGTTTCCTAATGTAAAGCTTTGACAAATCTGCACGCTATCTCCAGCAATTGGCAAAATACGAAAAAATTCGTAAACAAAAGCTACGAATCAACAAAACCGAAAGGCCGTTGACTGGGAGGAACATCGTAAGCACTATACATCTCGATCTAAAAAAACAAGTTAGCTCGTTGGCTCGGTAGCGTTAAGGTTGCTTCGTAGCTCCAGTTTGAGCCAGTCTGATGATCAAGCGACACATTGCTGATAGTTTTAAGAATGGGAGATGACAGAAGAATATAAAGGCTGTCATGTGCTTCACAAACACAAGGAAGATGTCAAGAAACGAAAGGCTTCAGGAACAAGCTCGCAGCTTTCTAACAAACGGTCTATTGCCGCCAACAATATTATACAACCAGCGGCTATCAACGTGAATTCATCGAACTTCAAACTATCTAACAAATACAAGTAAATGCGCCCCTTAAATTCTTTGCTGTTTACATATATCGAGGCCTGTGATATAAAACATTAATTGAGTTGGAAAAGCACTAATTAACCGCACAGAGAGTACCGATTTCGGATCAAAAGTCAATGTAATACGTGACCACTTTCCATTAACCTATCACAGGCGGTATGGTCAAACCACATGAAAGACGCAAAACTTATTATTTCGCAAACCTGATTGGAAAAATAAGGAGAAAAATGGTTTAAAGTATGAGCGATAGAGCAAGATCAAAGAAAGCCATCGGGAATAGATGGTCACGCATACGCGAATGGTCACGCAAATGGCTGAGTTTTTATCGTAAAAACATTAGTAGCGTGGAAACTCAAGCTTCCCAAAGATTGGGAAAGCATTCGCGCACTGCCACGAAAGCGCATACGGCTAGACCACAGGTCGCCTCAATAAAAAGTATAGAACCGAATGAAAATACCTTAGTATTAATGAAATCCTTTTAGTCAAACAAAAATTTTGCCGGAAAAAATTTAAAAAATAAAATGAAAACAATTAGACGCCATTTGAGTCACCGAGGACGTGTTGCATACAGATTACAGGTCAGAATAATCGCTGAACATAAAAAATAACTCATAGTTGACGAGAACGGCAATACGACGAAAGAAAATGCTATCTACTACGCAGAATATTGAATTTTTTCCCGGGCAAAAACAGAAGAACTACAAAATTCTCACAAATGAGGAAGGACGATTCCACTTCGTCGAAAACGAGGAAAATCTAGAATTGAACAGGGTGCATTGGGCCTAAGCAACTACGACTCGTACATGCAACATCGCGCTTGCTACTTCAAATAATAAAACCCGCGCTCGAACTATCCAGAATAAGTGAGCATAATCAACACGCGGGTGCAATACGGAGAGTAAGCTAAGTCATGTAAGGAGCAAGCGAAACGATTTTTTCAAAATTTCACTAGTTGCACAAAGGAGACTTAAAGCTTGCTCTTTTATTTTGCTTAAAGACCCACTTTCATGAAATGGGAACAGTTAGAGGTAAAGGACCTCAAAAACAATCGCCGTAGCTAGAGTTGAGTCACTTGAGATACCCCCGCAAGAATGGAGCGATACCCTCCAGAGATACTACCTTAAATCCGTACTTATAATCTAACAACGGGCCAATCCTTTCAAATAACATAAATAACTAGGAATAATACCCAACACCTCGCAAGCAAGAACAATAAACACACAAATCACGTACACGCGGAAGATATTGAGTTTCGGGGAACGTTCCGTGTCAGGGAGAATAACCCAAGCCATACACAACCAAAGACAAGGAGAGCAGGTATCTTTAGCTCACACCGTACCAACTTTCACCAAAGCATTCAAAGGAGAACAGACAAAACGGCAATAGGATCTACGGAAACTACGTTTGGTAAGTACTCTCTTTATAGCAGAGCGCTAGACATTATAGCCAAGGTTCATTTAAGCAACGAAAGAAACGGCAGTAGCAACTATGAATCTTTATGTTTTTCTCTGTAGCTCTGCCGGTAGAACTGTTGAAATAGACAGAACAGAGTACAAAGGTAGATGACGTGGGTCCACAGCATGGCTGGCCAATAACGGCAGTAAGGAAACTGCAGGGCGAAGAAAAGATGGAGCACTATGGCTACAAATTGTATCTACAAAGAGACAGAAAAACAAAACAAGAAAAAACTAAAATACACATTGACTCTGTAAACAGACCAGGCTTCATCAAACCAAATTTAGATAATCTTTAGTGCCACATTGAGCTC
The DNA here is from genome assembly GCA_003687565.2 of Craspedacusta sowerbii. NCBI lineage: Eukaryota > Metazoa > Cnidaria > Hydrozoa > Limnomedusae > Olindiidae > Craspedacusta > Craspedacusta sowerbii. The sequence goes on from QQSS02221176.1 coordinate 5,871, forward strand.
AGGAAAAATATAAAACTAGCATCTTCAACTACAGAATTGACATTAGCAAAGCTAATTCAATATGATGCTAACTTCCCAACTAAGTACCGTGCAAACTACATATCTCACAGATGACATTAAACGGGCAAACCCATGCAAAATCTCTTTTTTTCCTTCAAGAACAACACACCGGAACAGCTTAAAGCCAGCAATTCATGAGCAGTTGGAAACATCGCAAACGCAATAGGAGCCAACTCAATGCTCTTTTGTTTAAGGCCCAACATTTGGTAGCGCTTTGGTACCCGAATTAACGATAGGAAAAAGATTCACGCTAAAAGTCCCCGACTATCGACGCCATTTCTATCAATGCGTAACAAATGCGAATCAAAATTCTAATTACATCAGCCAAACAATGGAGATTTCCTATCATAGCATCGCTACGGCACATCCAACGGCAGGCAAGTAGATTATTTAAGCCCATAAAATACAGACCGATTAAAGGTACCACGACAAATACCCATGTATTCACACGACCAGGACATCCATTCATTTCGTACGAAATGCTTCATCGCACAGGTGTGCAATAATACAATTAATAGCCCCTCATTTCGGACGTGATATTTAACATGCGCGCTTATGAGAACCCAATCAACAAACCTTGGCTTTTTCGATCTTGGATTTTACGAGCACCATCTGTATATAAACTGATACTAGTTTTCGCAGATATTGCAAGCACAGCAGAAAAAGAAAAACGAAATATTGGAGCAGTCTAAAGACAATCAAAAAGGGTCTTCTACGTCAAATCCATGTATTCGTCATTAAGTTGAAATGCCATCTAACACGTTCTTTGAAACAATAAAAACACCCCAACAAAAAACGTGAAATCGCGAGAAAAAAAAAAGAAAACGGTATCATTTCTTTTCATATAAGCGCTAACACCAAATTCCCTGACTGATAAAGCAAACGACATAGCTTATAGCAGAAAAGCCAACTCTATACACTTGCACTTGTACAGCTTGTTAATTCAAAAAGTGCAAGCTGAGTTTTTGTCGTTGAGCTCTAAAAAGTGTGCAACCTCTATCTAATCTATATCCTCAACAGTGCGCATATATAGATGGCAATAAAGTTTCCTAACGTCACAAAGCAAGTTTTAATCACAGCCGATATAATCCAGAATGTGCAATCCAGCAAATGTGCAAGAACTTTAAAACATAAAACAAAATAATTAATAATAATAATCATAATAATAATAAATAAACAAATCAACAACACCAACAAAAATAATGATGAAGCATCTTATCAGCTAAAATCTTCTTACAAGCATGTCTTCATGGAAAGCATCTACGTGGAATGCATCTCATAAGCTAAAATCATCTTATAAGCTTGTTTCCAACCCATAACCGAACGAGAAGTCAGTGACAATCAACAATTACATGGTACACACAAGTACACCGCATGAATTCAAGCAAGGCCAAACGACAATCTTCCTCTGACATACCCAAAAGCTAATCAATTTAACGCACGGAATGATCGAGAGAATAGCTGAAGATGAAGCAACGGGTTCGCTCTTAAGGGCCAATTCTTAAAGGCAGGGACACGCGCAACATGAATGAACTTGACAACACACTACATATTGCGTGAAACTCGCCAATAAACCAGCTAAGCCACAAACGTAATAATGGATACATGAGTAGCGGACTTACACAAAACCCTCCGTATCGTAGAAAACGCAGGCCACAACAACAAATTCTATTCTTCCCATAACATTCACGAGCCTCAATAGCCTTTCTTCGATTCGGCTTTGAGACCACCATCAGCCTTATCTTTCGTCTTCGGAGTATAAGAGATGCGATAGAACTGATTAAACAGCCACAACAGAGTTAGCAAGTAGAACCAGTGCACCAAAAACAATGCCTTCGCAACAACGTTGCTGGGGTTGGAGCAGTACAGGAAAACTGAGCAGTACAGGAATATAGCCAAGAACTGAATCTATAATCAGGAGGGGTTTATGTAAAAGGGCTCCTCAAATTACGACAGCATACCACTACACCTGTGCTAGCATACAACTGGACCTGTACTAGTATACAACTGAACCTGTACTAGCATACAACTGGACAAATGCTAGCATACAACTGGACCTGTGCTAGCATACAACTGGACCTGAGCTAGCATACAACTAGACCTGTACTAGCATACAACTGGACCTGTACTGGCATACAACTGGACCTGTACTAGCATACACTGGACCTGTACTAGCATACAACTGGACCTGTACTAGCATAAACCTGGACCTGTACTAGCATACAACTGGACCTGTACTAGCATACAACTGGACCTGTACTAGCATACAACTGAACCAGTGCTAGCATAAACTGGACCAATGCTAGCATACAACTGGACCTGTACTAGCATACAACTGGACCTGTGCTAGCATACAACTGGACCTGTACAGCATAAAACTGAGTATATATTCGGCTAAAAATAAGAGAATAAGGCCTTAGAAGGACAATCATATACAGAACTAGATCTAGTACGGTCGAAGCAGGATAAAAGCACGCAACTGGACCTTTGCTAGCATACTACCGAGAACAGATTTGGATAAAAATATGAGAAGATGGCCCTAGAAGGATTGGTGTAAACAGAACTTGATCTAACATGGTCGATGCAGATAAAAGGACAAAACCAATACTGAACACAACGAAACCCAACACGATGCTGCCTTCAAGCGAAAAATAGAAACAAAGCGCTGTCGATGCTTGGCTTAGGTTAAGGTACTTTCACTAGGAACAGTTGGTCCGATCACTATTTTTCATGAACCACACAACAACACTAACGTGACACTTTCCTTTTATCCACAAAAAATGCAACGTTTTAATAAACAGGTAATGCATAATGGTTCATTTTTTATTACATGACTACTTCATTTGCATGTTTATCTTCAAGTTCACAACCACCACTACGCTACTGATTTTCATTTGTGGCACAGCATACCGCATGCAAAATTACGCCATGGACATAGAGACTACACTACTCTTCTATGGTCAATAAAATAAACGAATAGGCATAGCACCATTCGTCCCGAGTATCGTAAGACACGACTTAACACTGGTAAAAACCTTTCTTAGTGCTGAAAATCCAATATTATCAACAACGCTCAGCCTTGATCATTGAATTTGCACAACAACAAGCAACAAGGTGCATTTTCCAATCCCAAGTCAATTCGTCATCCAGACGCAACAGCGAGCGCTGCTCATCTCTGTTTCTTAGGTTCACATAGGTTCATATTAATGCATTGGAACTTCACTTAAATCCCTGGGAATGCAAAGGCGAAGAAGCACCCAACCTTCTGCTGAAACCTCGACACGATGGTCAATTTTTTTTTTTTTGCGACTAGCTGCTTGGCGAATTGCCTACGATGAACGTCCCAAAAACGACGAATATGTCATCTTCTTGAAAGGTCTTCAAGAAGAGTGTCCCCAAGTAAAAATGCGAAGACAGTCTCCAGATCGTCGGAGCATCGACCTGTCGTCCCAGCCTTTCTTTGTGGGAAGGTGCTCACCCAACATCGAAAAGCTGGCTACATTTGCTGTAACTGGCAATCCATGAACTGCGCATACTCCTAGCTCTTTACCACTAGCAACACAACACCCTTCTAGGCTGATCCCACTTCCTAGTGACTGCGCCAGAAACACACGCGCGCTAACCCAGCAGACTGCTCTATACGTATGACCTACAGCGCAATCGAAACTTAGCAAACACACCCTCGGGATTTTCCAACGGAGCACGCTCAATGTAAGATTGCATTTAGTTCCCGCACTTAAAGTTGTAATTTGAAACAATACCTCCAAACAGAAAATAGATGCCGCTTACGCCAGTTACGCTAATTGATGCGAGCTACGGATTGATTTCTCATGAATTTAAATCTAGAGCCGCCAAGGACTCAAGGATTCGGGATTCATGTGAACTTCAAAATTCAATTTTGCGTGCAGCCTCGACCAATCCATTAAACCAATCCGCAACATAGCACTTAGAAACTAAAGTATTCTTGACTGACTTATCAAAGATCGCATTCAGGATTTGTACATAAAGGACATAGCTCAAAGATTCTGAATACAAGGTACATATACCCAGAATCGAACATTGACAACGTCACACCACGTGTCCACAAAAATGGCGGTTGCCTAGATGCAAGTTATCTCTGTAAACCACCAGCATGTCTACAACAGAAGACTTCCACGCTTATCACACAAATGATTAATAAACGGTAAAAAAAAACGGCTTTTGAAGAATTTTGGCATTTTCATCCTGTAACGCTTCTGCAATGGCTTCTTTCATACTAACTTGTTAACATCAAAACGCAGCCACCAAGCAATCTTAAAACGCATATCCAAATAAACAAATCTCCTCTGAGAAACATTTATATACACGAGCGTTAATCAGCCGTTGCTTGAAAAAAGCACTTGCTTAAAAAGTAAAACAAAAGTTGACTTGCTAATTAGAAATATTATCTAAGCCCTATATTTCGGAACCCATTATTTATGATACTGCTCAAAACGCACTACAGTTTCTTTCAAACTCAAAGTAGGCCAACCTCGCGTTCTCATAAACACCGAAAATTTAACCTTAGAAATTTAGGAAGGATTGATCAGCCGCGGTCAATGTGGTTTAGCGTGTTCCAGAGAAGAATATAGTACATCATAACCATTAAGGGTTGCAAAAGGACAAGTACACCAGAGCGAAAGTTTGATGCAAAATCTTTGTCTGGTCTAATTGAATCCATAGAAAAGCAGAAAAAAAGGGAAAAGACAAGCATATTCTATGTATTCACGTATGCATGTACGTATGCATGTACGTATGCATGTATGTATGTATGTATGTATGTATGTATGTATGTATGTATGTATGTATGTATGTATGTAT
>QQSS02221187.1:0-10769 GCA_003687565.2 Craspedacusta sowerbii
TATATATATATATATATAATGGGATAAATAGAGGATATTATACCCTGCTTCTTTCTTCTGTACGTAATGCAAGCACTATAAAAATATATACCTAAGAAAGAAACTCAAACAGGCATATAAGTTTCCTTTACTTCCATGCTTGTACCAGAAAACCTTAGTGGACCAACCAAAGACTAAAAGAAACTTCCTTATGAAATCAGGTATTGGGAGTAAAATGGTCTACATGTAGGTTTGAAAGCCAACTTGGCGACGTTAAACGGGTTGGTCAATTGTACGGATCCCAATGAAATATGTCAAACCTAATAATATTGTTTACGGATGATCGTTCATATATTTGCCTTTCTCTTTTGAATCGAGAATGTTCCAAATTCGTGGATATCTTGTTTATCGACATTTTTTTTTTTTATCACACATGGAATCCATGATTTCCGTCAGTCTGCAGGAGATATAAAATTGTTAACGTGAAAATGCAACCACTTTCTTTGACGCAAGGCCATCGAAAGTTTGGGGGTATCGCGTTTCTTAATGTCAATCATCCTGATTAAATTAAAATGCTTTTCAAGTCGGAAGCGCTTTCATATCGCTTCAAAATCATATCGCCTCATTTCATATCGCCTCAAAATCATTTCTTACTTTACAAAATTGCAAATTAAATAATTGACGAAAGTGTTCGAAAAATCTTCTACTTAAAGGCAGTAAAGTATATTCTTAAACTCCTAGTTATAGAAGCTCAATTCAGTTATCGCTATTGACAGAAAAGTTTTCCGATTAATTTTGTGCAGTATTAGATCTAAATCCCCTGGTAACAATTTTTTACCTTCAAGCTCAAAAGCCTTAGCGAAAAAAGTGTAGTCATGTAGTCTTGAATTGAGACAACTCATGATAATCTTCATGAGCCTAGAAGCTAAACAAACTCAAAACCTCCATTACTTGTTTTTAAGCCATAAATATTTGCTGATAACTATATGGACATGAGCCTGTCAGTCATTGTAGGACGATATTCTGCGATTACGTGTCTGTGTGTGCTACCCACCGTCTCTGGAATACCTTCTAGCTCGCGTCGTGTTGAATTTTGCTTGAGACTCAGGATTGTGAAGATAGAGCTTTGGTGGTTAGACTAGACAAGTCACTACCAAGTACATTATCATACATTATATCAGAGTCAAATTAAAATAGGGTAAGACAAGCCTATTGAAACGGGCATGTTAGGCATCATCCCCCTGAAAGAACAAAAGATTTTTTGGGATTAAGTACGTTTTATGCAAATCGATATGTTCATCTTTCGAATTGAAAACACAATGTTTAAACAAACAAACCACAAGCGCCCGTTAGTACAGGACATTCCCAACGCCGGTAAGCATGACCACCTATTTCGTACGAACCCATGGGAGTCGTTTTGAACAAGTAGTAAGTTTTGGCAGGAAAAGCAGAAATTTAGGCTAAAGTCACTTAAGGTTTTTTCGCATTGAGTGATGTGGTCACTATGAATGCTCCTTTAGCGCTCTGCAAAGACCTGTCACTGTTTTGTTCCTGTCTACAATTTCTGTCTATAGTGCCCGCTTCGTTTAATTAAATCATATGCTGGCCTTTTATGCATGCTCTCAAGCTTTCATTGACATTGGTCAATCAAATTGGCCTTTTGCTAACATTGGATATCATGCTGACGTGCAAACCATGCAGCCATTGTATCACTTCTGTTTCAAAGAAAATAAATGACCGAAGTTTACATCATAACATCAGCATGTACGAATAATTTCAATAAGCGGATACAACGATCCCAAGTCAGGATTGTTCTCCGATATGAAAACACTTTAACCTGAGATCACATGAAAGTTGATCTATACCTTTCTATGAATGGTTTGCATAAAAAAGAAGCTGCTGGAGTCTCTGAACCAGCAATGGAGACAACTGAAACTTACAAATCTATTAGCTTGTAAGGTGCGGTTGTATACCCTTATCTGTGTGACCTAGGCATTAAGATAACTCCAAGACTTGTTTTTAAAACTTAGAAATACATACGGCTATAGAGACCGACCGAATCGGCTTTTTCAGTTACGTAACCTAAATTTTATTGGAAACTGTATGGCCATGACCGTAACTTTCGCGGTAACTGTTCAGTCAAGTAAGGCCGAAACCGAAAGCAAAACTGAATCTTTTACCTGTACATAAATATCTTCCTCCATCAAGAAACGTACGTAAGGCTACCGCGCAGCTGGCAATGCCCAAGTGATTTGGGGGCAGGCTGCCAAAACTTTGACGATCTCGTGCAGTTGTTCACTTGAGAGCTTATGTTCTCGTGAGGCGGTGCACTCGAGGTCTCCCAGGGGTTTCGAGTTCTTATTGGGACTCAAAGCAGTGGCCAGTTAAGACTCCAACCAAAGGTCTCTGAAGAGTCCCTTGGCCGGAACGAAACGTACGTAAGACTAGCCATTTGATCAAGATATCATGTTGTTTATTTACTCATTAACAATCAATTCGATAGTTATTGCTCGTTGATTAGTCAATTAAATTGATGCGTCTATATGCACGCTCGTGCGTCGGGCCGGTCAACTGACGGCAATAATTACGTCATTTGCATGCTGGCGTTGGGTCAGCTCGAACGGTCTCAGCAGCACCGAAGTTGCATCGATAGTTACGGCCGTAACCGAATAAATGAAAAAATTGTAAATTCACTTAATGCCGTAACCAAAACATCGCCAGAACCATGGTTTTGACGCCGTAATAATAATAATCGAAACCCAAATTCGGTCGACCACCATATGGCCGATCGTAACCTTTCGCAAACAGTAGCCTTTCACGTATATAGTATTGGGAACACGATATTTGTTGTTCAATTCATATACTTTATTTACTGCTCTTGCTATCTTTAGTCATCGTTTTTCTGGGTATCTCCATTTATCGATAAAAAATAGATTAGAAGTCTCCATGTATGGTTGGCTACATAATATGCTTAGATAAACAGCAGTAACAGGTTTGAATGATTTCAGTGATTTCTTGCCACGTCACGCACACGATTAAAGTATTTATGAGGCACTTAAACAGTGTTTTGAGAGGCATAAGCTTGTCATAAGCAATGGCCTCGCTTTCCTTCTGTTTCTATTGAAAATTATATTTTTCTTTGTTTCACGCATAATTTATATGACTATTCAACTTCCTCAGGATTAAAAAACTGTTGAGAAAGCCTTGATCTGTGTTGGCTCAATATAACCATGTCTATTTTTGCTAAGAGGAGAAATTTGTCTGATGCTTTACTTATATGAATTTTGTATCCGGCAATGTGACGCTAGAATCGCCATGCGTTTAATAGCTTTTTTTTTTCATCGATTCTTTGCTCTCAAAGCGTCTTCTTTATTGGATGCAATTGAAAAAGAAACAGATTCATGTTTTTGACTAATAGTTGCTTAATTAAGTATAGCAATCAGTGCTCTATGCAAATCAAGAATGTAAACACTTTTCGTTAGGCCCCATGGCATAGTACTGTAGTTGGATTCCGCCACTTACGACGGATTCCTGTTTTCGATAGCATTTGCTGTCCTTCATGTGTGAGGTCTATAAAAATTTGTCTTAGAATCTCTTGTAGTTTAAATTATTTTGAAATAAACGAAATTGAAGGGCCTGAATCCAGTGTAAATGAACAAGGTCAGGTCGGGTCGAAGAATACTCCTCCTAGAGATCTATCCTTTGAGCAAGAATCCAGTTACCGAATGGGGAAATCTGCATGGAAATAGCAGATTGGATGGATGTCGACTGACTTCGCCCTAAACTATTGCCTTCCCAAGCCCATGTTATAAATGCATACCATGTTAGAACAAAATTTTCCGTACATGCTGTACCATAATATTACAAAAGAAACATAGTACTTGAAATCCCACCTAAGTTGGCTTACAATTGTTGGCAATAGCGAAATGCACGTGTACGGGTGATTTTAAAGCACTCTTGCATCGCTTAATTTGATACATACATTCGCTAATGCAACGCGGCTGAGAAGTTAACTTTCTCGTCACTCACCAGTGAACTGTGTAATAACGTTATATATATAGATCAGTGTCACTCACAGCTTTCCAGAACACGGTTGCGAGGTGTACGCGTAGTGTCTACAACTGGTGAATCTTAGAGATCCATATAGTGACTCTAGGGCTATGGCTGGTGTGCCTTTATATTGTCATGGGTGGATGGTTGGCTTAGGTTGCTAAGCTGCATTGTACTCTTATATTGTATCGTTTGTAACTTTCCTACTGGTTCGTAGCGGTTTCAAACGTAATGTTTTACAACGGTTGTAAAGAAGAGCTAAAACATATTGTGTAAACTTCACTTAGAAAGTTCAATGAATAATCCAATCATGAATTCTACTAGCCAGCTGAAAGAAATTTGTGCTATGAACTTGTAAGTTTTTATCTCCCTTTTGTAAGATTGTAGGTCTATGTTATGCTTAAGATATCTTATGTTTGTATCGCTACGGTTTGGTCGCGTCACAAGTGCGTTACATGAAGTCTCTTATAATAGCACTTTATGAAAGACTTTCTCTGAACTTTCTCCAGGAGATTTGTGTTGTATCGCCTTAGAGAACCATAACATACTTGATCTCATTTTTCTAAGTGTGGGCCAAATTTAATTTTTGTGCAGAACAATGATGATCCATTTTCTTTTACAAGTCAAAGTGCGGAGCATCATTTGTTGCTGGCAGAAGGTTTTAAAATATTTCTTACTAAGTTTTCTTTCTTATGCAGCATCTGGTAGTGCTCTTGTACATGGTTATTTATGCTCTGCTCGATTTTATCAGCACATAGTGTTGAAGCTTAGAATTCCTTGGCCTTCCTTATCTGATTGCTTGTTATAATTTTTCTCTATGCAGCCAAATGACTTAAGCTGAATTTCTGATGGTTTAACAAGCAAGTTGGCTGTGTCATCAGAGGTTTACTTGTACTGGAACTGGATCACTTGCATATTCACCCGGATTTACAGCAGTATCAGCTACTATCTGGACATGCATAATATTAAAAAGGCTGCACAAAATATATCCTCAAAGCTGGGATTGCAAAACCCTCACACATCTCTTGTAGTTACTATCTCAGAAGAAAGGCAGATTTATGAAACATTAATTAAGTTAATTCTCTACAGAGTTAATTGTAAGTTGCATTATTTTTGTTGGTTCCCCTTCCATCCTGGGCTTCCTTGCAGACTGTTGATAATCTGCAACACATCTTGCTAATGTCACAAGGATCCGTTTCTTGACCTTGGTATTCTTTAAACACTTTGGTTTTTACTGCATAAAAAGCTTTGTATGAACAAAGTTGTGATTCTGTATTAGCTTAATAATTTCAAAATACTAATACTGTGTAAATTCTTGAAAGTTAAGGCCTTTTCTTAATATCTTAATATGACATGGCTAGATTTACTTGGTTCATAGATGGGCACTCTGTGGGTGTATTTTATGCCTGAATTGCCCCTTAGCAAGCACATCCCTGCTAAAGTGGGCAAAAGGCGAAAAAAATCAAGTGTTGCGTGAAAGTATGGGCAAGTTATATGACATGAGCCTGATGTTTTCAACTGTGCAAACAGAGTTTGCAGAAAAGGTAGAAAGGCAATTTATTGATAATTGGTTATCAGTATCTGATGCCAAGTATAAAACCTTGATCAAGAGTTGCTTTCTTTGCATTTGTCAATGTTAGAGTTTGTTTCTGTTAAATTACTCCAAGGTTTCTATTCCAAATTGAAAAAATATTGTGTGCAATCTAGTTCAAGAAAATATGGAAATTTATATATTGTTCTGCATTTAGCTAATTAGTGCAAGGTGTTTTGACCCATGCTTAAGGTTGGATATGTCTTTGAACTTTGATTGTTTTGCATGTATTCCTATTTATTTTATGATGCAACAAATGGCTGTAGTGGTCACAAGTATTTTTAATGAAGTCTCTCTTAGGCCGTCAATTATGACTTTGTCATTAAAATTGTGACCTGGCTTCTAATTTTTTTGTAAGAAACATCATATGTTTTTAGTTCTTGAGTAGTGAATTGAATGATGATAATTGTAATAATGCATTACGCATCAGTATGATAGTAGCCAGCCGAAGAAATGATGGTTATTTGTCTTATGAGCATTAATATTTATCTTCTTTTTTAAAGTAATAATTTTTGTAATCGGTCATGCTTGGTGTAGAAATTCTAACCCCTTCTACTTTGATCTGTCATTTTGCTGCTGTTAGTATACATACTGCTACCCCCAATAAGTAAACTTATTACACTCTAACCTGAAGCATGGTTCATGAGGTTTACTAATTAGCTCCAAAGAAGCTTATATCAGTATCTATAAAAAGCTTTATACTTTGCACACAAGCCTTACAGCCATGTTGTCGATTTTTCCTCTCTGATTTGGTATTTTGTGCAGAATATCTGTTGGGAGTGATGCAAAATTTTTGGTAAATGTTAGTATTGATGCACTATTGCAGGGTCCCATCTTTCAAAGTAATCTTAATTTTTAATGTGTACTGTACAATAATATTCTTACTGCTTTAAGTATGTATTATATTGCTCTTAATTTATTAGTCACATCATTTCTCCTTATGGCAAAATCATTTGGTTTGAATAGACTATAGCAGTGTCCAAACTTTGTTTTCTTAGCCAGTCAGGGTTTACTTTGTGAAGAATGTAAAAATGAGTGTTTTTCTTTTGCAGTTAGGAATGATATCTCATACCAAACAATTCTTTGCATTTGCCATATTTTAACATTGGCACTTTTTGGTAGAAAAAGGCATATAGCTTTACTCTTAGCACAGTTTATGCACTTGCATGTAAGTGCAACCCAGTTTGTCCTCATGTCCTGCCATTGTTTTTGTGGTCCAATCTCATGTATCATGTATACTATATGTGCTCCTGTGGATTGATTTCTTGTCAATGGTTTTATGTAAGCATAAATAAGTACTGGAATTACGCTTTGTTGGGTAATAGTGTTCTGCAAATTAATGCTCCTGTGCCTTTGGCTTTGCTACTTGGATCAATGTGGATGTGTTTGAAGGTAGAATCGAAGTGTTAAAGTGTTCTAAGGTTATCAACCTGAAAAGAATTGTTGTTATTTTAGAATTTAGTTAGAATTTTAGTTGGAATTTTCTGTGTTGATTTCTAACATCCATTACTTAGCTTCAAGTAAGAGCCAGTGCAGTCCTCATTTTAGATTATTTCAGGTCATTTGAGTAATCAACCCCACAGGGTCAAAGTTGATTTATATCCTTTTGTAATTGCTCTAGACACATGAGCCATCATAATGCTGCCAGAAAAAGAATGACCTTGTGAATACTTTAAAATTAGTAAATGGCGACTGTAGGAACAGCTTTACCTTTTTTATTTTTAGAATCGTGATTTCTGTCAAGCATTAAAAGAGATTCTTCAAGTTGAAGCTAGTCTAGATGCGATGCGAAAAAACATTGCAGATGCAGGTGACAAGATTGAAAAGTTGCGGAAGCAGGTACCAGGAACTCTTGAGTAGATATTATTAGATGTATGGGTATAGAGGTATACAGGAATAGATGCACAACTACTAGGAACTTACTTGAATAAATCTTATTCATGCAACATTTCTATTGCAGATTGCGTCTGAGCTTATTTGAGACTTCGATGTTTCTGATTATTCGTTGTACTGGTTATAAACTAAGTGCTACAAAATATAGTTGTGTTTTGTGTGCAGGTTGAGGGCATTGGTAGGAAAAGTGATGTTAATAGAATAACAGTCATACAAGGAGACATTGCACGAGTATGTTTGCATTATATCTTTGCTCTTTACTTTTTTATCAACTGGGATATTGTTTTTCATGTTAAAGTACATGTTTGGGATAATAAGGCTTTAGACTTCATGCTTGAAAAAGAGCATGTTGATTGTGCCTGAAGGTCATTCTGAAGTGTTAAAAAACTCTTTTTGGACCTTTTCTCTAAAACTCATTCAGATGTGTGGAGAGGTGGAAGAAATGCAAGCTGAATTAGAAATAAAGGAGATCAAGGCCGAGATATTTAAGGTTCTACAATTATTTTGTTTTGGATGTATGTTTGTGTGTATGACTGTGCATATTGTTGACTCCAGATGTATTGACATATATATTATATGGAAAGATGGCTATGTTTGCGAAGGGTATATTTTTCTGTCTGTCGCGAGATAACCAGGATAATTGCAATGCAACTCCTCGAAGTTGCTTTTTCGACATTTTTAGTTTGACATTGTTGCAATCCATATTCCGTTTGCGGGGCGTTAGTAAGGTGTCGGAAGCAATTTTTTTTGGGGGGGGGGCTTTTTCTTGTGCTTGTTAAGTGTTCTTAGATGTTTAAGATGTTATATTTAATCTACAATAGCTTGTCAGAGCTAGATCTGTATGGTTTGCTTTCAATCAGTTATAATCGTTAAACTTTAATAGATGGGGATGGGGATTTTGAATTGGAAGTAAAGTTTGTTTTTCTTTTAATATCAAGTCAATTCTACTTCCACCCCCATAAATTTTGGCCTAGAAGCAAGAAAGAACCGTGGCATACTGCAGTGATTGCCATCATGGCAGATGCAGGGGTTTCCCGGACAACAGCATATTTAATCTGGGTAGTGACTATGTATTGCCAGTATGTAATACGTTTTGTTTTAAAAGGGTTTTGGGCGTTTTATAGAAATATACGAGGACACGGCCAAAAAATCAAAAGGGATAAGCGAATGCACAGCAATCAATGTTGCCTATTGTGTCGTTATATTTGAAATTTGTTCGGGCATCGTGATTATATATTGATTCTGGTTGTTCTTCTTTCCGGGATCTCTGTATATCCGGTCCCTCAATTTTTTTCTTAACTCAATAGAGCTCCAAGATGCGTTCGTGTATGTCTGAATATGTTAAGGCCCACCTCCGGTATGCAGACAGAATGACCATGATTTTCACTGCAGCCAGTCGAGTTGTTGAGGAGATCCCTGACGTACCTGCTCATTTAAAGATGCAGAAGGGCATTGGTATGCGTTACTCCTTTTTGCTCTTTATGTGTGTGTGTTTGTTTGTTTGTGTGTGTGTGTGTGTGTGTGTTTGTGTGTGTTTGTGGGTATTTGTAAGTTTTGTTTTGTGGCATCTAGAGGTACTCACTCGAAGGTCAACAGTTTTTTTTTCAATGTGACCAAATGTTGACTCATTGGCTTGTTAGTTTAAGTAAGTTGATAGAATAAGCTTAGGGTATCTATTATAACGGTTTGTAAAATGAATCAATGAATCAGGGTCAGAAGTGAATCAGTTTATTTTGTTCCTTACAAAGCTTGAGATTAGTGGCTTCGTTCTTCCGTTGTTTTTCAGGTAACAAAAATTCATTGCCACCCAATCTGAAGGAAAAAACGTACTTTGTAACTGAACAGAATTTTCGATTTATTTATATTGCTTTAGTTCATGGGCATTGAGGTTCTTATAACCCTTATTATTTGGGAAGGGAGGTGCTCATTTACCAATATCGAATAGTATTTGTCCCGAAGCAAATTGCCTGCTCCTTGGTAAGTGTTCTGAAAGTTCAAAGATCAGGGAGAATGTAGCAAATGCCGATAGATACTCATTCTATATCGTCAATAAATCAAATTTTTATGAAGTCTTGTTTGAATATTAAGTACGTGTTCTGGGCTTTTAGTAGATTAATAGGGTTAAGTTCGGGAAGCAGGCCTTTGTTAGCTTTCAAAGTTGACTGCTGCTGACTTTGTTGCACGTGACTTGCTTTTTGCAATGTACCCAATGGTGCATCGCGTTTCTTTTGCTTGCTCAAGGTTGCACACTTGGAGTTTTCGTTTCTTTATAATTTGTCGTTCCTAACTGCTTGGTTATACGGACTTCAAAGGTTCAAGTGGCTTATGTTTCTTTGGGTGTTGAAGGACTTTGATACGGTAAAGAAACTGATAACACGCTTGCGCTGGATTGAAGTGTTCCATTTCCGTTCTGAAACCTCTCGATGTGTATGTCCAAGTGATGTATTGCTTACGGCGCTTAGCTGGAAGCAATATTTTAAAAGCTGTGCTAGGCTATACTTTGCCACCGACTAGTTTTTGAGGGCTAAAGAACAATCACAAAACTGTTGTGTAGTATTGACTAAGGTGTTTACGAAGCTCAATAGAAACTTCTAAAGCTCGCTGCAGGCATGAGAATCCGATCCTTTTCGGGGGGGGGGGGGGTTGACCGTTCAGATTTTCTGGAAGGAAGTTTGCAGATGTGGGCGCGGAGTGTCGTTGCTTAGTTTTTCTTAGGACTCTCTTTGGTATTTTTCTCGTTCATAATGCTTAACTTGGTTCCCCCCGCCCCTCTTGTTTAGTTAAGAGCAACACGGACGACGTGGTTCCTGAACTTGCGAGATGCCTAAAGATTGATCGACCTGTTACGTCGTCGAACGTTCAGTCCAACTCGGTCTTCCACGTAGAGCTTCCTATGAGCGAGTCGAGGACTGAAGAGAAAAGCTCTGCCTTGAAGCAGATAATGGGAAAGCTATCAGTTAAAGGCCGACCACCAGCTTCACTTCTTGATCGACCAAGAATGTCTTTGCCTACTGAGCAAAAAACACCTGACACTCGTGATGTCTGGGAGCCGGATTTAAGTGATTTTGTTGTGATTCCTAGTAGAGCACCACCGAAGGAAATGCCGCCTCCTATTCCTGGATTTCGAGGCCGTAAGTACATCTTGCCCTTGCGCTCATAGGTACATGCATACAAACATGCGTACATGCATGCATACATACATACATACATACATACATACATACATACATACATACATACATACATACATACATAC
>QQSS02221198.1:0-10768 GCA_003687565.2 Craspedacusta sowerbii
ATGTATGTATGTATGTATGTATGTATGTATGTATGTATGTATGTATGTATGTATGTATGTATGTATGTATGTATGAAGAAATTGTTTTAGCTCATGCTTAAAGATCTCAAGTGCAATTCTTTTGCTATTAGAGGAGCACTTGGTCTTGTTCCATAGGTAAGGGCCTCTTGTGGAGATAGCATACCATCTCTTCCTGGTTGCCGATCTTTCCATCTAGCCAAATGTAGCCAGTCCTCGAGTGAAGTAAGTCATTGCGCTAGATTGATTCCTAGATGCAATTATTCGATCTTGGCAGCTACTGGCGAACGACAAACGCTCCCTCACGATTCACCGATGTCGATGCATTCACAGAAGTGTAGTAGTATGCAGAGTATAACTACGCCAAAGAGTGACCGCATGTTCAGTCGACTGCCAGCATTCGCTTATATTCAACAACAGCGATGTCGAAAATCGAACATAAGAAATTACTCAAAAGTCGGAACGATCTATGGCATACTTGCTTTACCATCCTCATGATGCCATGTAAAACTAATTGCAGCTATTTACGCAGTATTCTAAATACACATTATTCTTCTACACGAAGCGATATAGATTTCAGAAAATATTGGGAAGTATCACCACTACCTCACGTGTGCAGTGCAACGCGACTTCAAGTACTGGCGAATTCGGGAATATCCCTTCTCAGGAAACCCTCCTATATTAAATTATTTGACTAAACGGCTTTCAAACCAAGTAAATTCTAGTCCCTCAGAAAGTTAGTTAAGCACTAAATGTTAGTCAGATACACTTTGACTTCCAGCTAAAGCAGTTATCAAAGCCGATGAGAAAACCCAGTGGCGTTGAAACGAAATTGTATTCATTATAATTGTAGTCGAACGTCATTGGAGTTACATTATTGGGCTATCAAGCATATATCCACCGGCCCGGCTTCGAGCTTTTATGAAAGTCACTAAAAAAAAAAACAGAATTAGGCGTTTTGAGAGGGTAGAAATGTGTGAATCTCACAAGCTGACTGACGTCCTTTGCATGTGCTCCTGCGAAATAAGGCTTACTGCAATAATAAGTGCTCCAGGCTACACCAACTCCAAAGTTATGTAAACATGTTCACATGCTTGTTAAATAGCTCATATGATCGTCTAGTTCATAGTACTTTACTCGACTCTAGTTATCCACTGATACGTACTCCTGTTTTACGCCCAACTATCCGGATTCGATTCCCAGGCACATCCCGATAAATGTTACAAAGGGCAAAACACTTCTAGATTTTACGGAATAGACAAACTAGTGATTTTCAAGAATTTTGTTAAGAACGTAGATCAGTGGTGCTTGCGCTCCTTTGGTATTAGCCAGACTTTCGGGTATATGATGTTTGCTCTTAGTCAAGCTAACTTGGCAGAAATCTTTGAATTCTTTACGAGCTTAGTAGCGTTAACCCGAAAAGACGCCATTCGCTACCGGTTTCTGAATAAAATGTAATGTACTGCAATGAAAGATATCATTGAACCCGTGTGTCTGACTCTAAGTTCTTCCCCAAAGGAAATAAAAGAAAATAAAGTTTCACATTCAATGATATGGAGCAGAACCATGACCCGAGATTCAGTCCAATCGCGTAACTTAAGACTAAGCTAGACAGTTCTTTATTTTCGCCATCGCCGCAAATTACCTGACAAAGCATAGCATAGCCGAAACGGTAAGCTTGAGCAAATGTTATCGCGTGCCGAAATAGGAATTGGCAAAGGGCATGTTTACTTCAGAAAACTTTATATCAAGCCGATTTCTAGTCAGGCAAATTTCTCAGCAAAAGTTTGTTAAGTAGCTAGGTTTCCCATTTAGTCCATCTGCGAAACGAGCCGAACATTGGGGGTTAGAGGACATTTATGAAGGCAACTTTTTTGGCAAGCCAACTCTGCTTCTTCATTTACACCAGAATTGTTTAAACGTAAAGTAATATCTACCAATATCTAGCAATTTCTGCAGCACTTATTCATGCTTTTTCCTGCTATTGGTATCTCGTCATCTACCCATTCCGCGTATTTATTTGTTGAGAGTTGGGGTAAAGTCAGCTAAAAATTTGCATTCGGAGCCCATTGTTAGTGGCTTTCAGCTCCCTGAGCCAGAATATATTAAGACCTGATAAGACAATATTTAAGATATGTTAAGATATTCGCACAAACATGTATTCTCAAACTCCACTTATCATAACTTGAACCTATTCAAACGACAAAATACCACTGACATCCGATCATTTAAACGTAAACAGCCGCCAAAAATTACCTTGCCCAAGGCTACCTGATCAAATATGCACCAGCTTTTCAAGTTCCTTCATTACGGCCTTGGTAAGGACCTTAGGAAGAATTTTAAATTTCGAGTTTAAATTTTGAGACGCTAAGGTGCATGAAACTGTTGACTAAATTTGAAACGCTGGGCTTCCTTCCTTAGTCGAGATGACTATGCTGATATCAAAATGTCGTATTGAGAAATGGGCAACACCTTCCTGCAGGAAAACGCCTTGAGATAAATTGAGTTGCGTTTAAATCTGGCTGCACTGAAACATGGTAACTTCAGAAAGGCAAGATGAAACGGTGATGCACCGAATCGTCATTAGACCGCCCGTATTGAAATTGAAATCTTTGTTGTTAGCGAAGTGCCTGGCACGTTCTATTTGGCTTGGGAGGTGCAAAACATCCATGCGATGACCATCAAAATGATGGTTGAGTTGATTACTAGTGTAACCCACATAAAAACGTTTATGCTTACGGCAATAAGAAGCACAAATAAGGATCAGTTCTCATGTAGCAGGATCTTCTAGATATTTTGTTACGAAGTTTGTCCATGCCACTCATGGATGCACATACAAAGCATCAGAAAGATTTTTCTTGCTTCGCATTGCAAGCAGTTGGTGTACCACAATTATTTGTGGCTGATGACCGAACCAGACGATCTTATATGTTGTTTTCGATTGTAGCTATGGTTGAAGTTGGGAAAGCCTTTCTGAAGTCTGTTAATTTAGGCAAATGTGGTCGCATGTGCAATATTGCACTTTCGGAAAACTAGAGAATTTCCTGTGCCAAGTTAGGACCAAGGCAATTTTTTGCACTTTGTTCGTGCTTTTCTTTTCGTTTTTTAAAAGCAGTGCCGCCTTTTGTAATGTAGCCACACGAAACGCTGTTCTTAACAGGGATCGGTTGGCATAGCTCACCTTTCTAAAAAACGAAAATAAAGGTACCAGCATGCTTGTCATAATCTGCAATGCGGATAAAATTCTCCGAATTGTCGTGAATTGCAAGAGCGGGGTATACTTGAAGATTGCAGGTGGATTATCTTTTTTTTTTTAAATTAAGTAAACGCGCCGAGAATTGCAGTTTAGAGTGGAGCTCGGTGAAAATTTTTCTGCATTCCAACTTAACTTTTACGTCTAAGATTATTGCCTCGGACTGGAAGACGTGGGTTGTGAATTTCATTGTAGAAGCAAAGTTAGAAGACGCAAACTCGTCGCAAAAACGACGAAAATGTTCTAGGCTTCCTTTGCTTCCTATGGTAAAACAAAATATGTCCCAATGTGACAGTGCCAGCGTGACGGCAACTTTTCAATTTTGCTTCGAAAGCTAAATAAGTGATATCGAATTAAAATCTCGCATAAAAGTGTTTGAGTAGTTTACAGCGAAAGGGGTGCCACTGGTATGAAGAAACAATTTGTGGTCAAGCACCATTGTAATCATTGTAGCATGGTAGTGGGAAAGGTTTGTAAGAAAATCCTTGCATATTGAGATATCTGCACAAACCAGACATTTTGAAGAATCACAGCCGAAGGCAAGCTCAGTTGCATACGCTGTAACATATTACCCAGAATCTCTGGTGCCTTCCTATGGTGAAAAGATCTTTAATTGGTGAGCAGTTGTAAGCGTGTCCTGGTTTTGCCGATTACTTCTCTCATGGAATGTGCTACATTAAGGCTATTGTTCAATTTAACTATGTTTCTAATAGACGTACTTGTAACAAAATGGTGAAGTCCATTGTGAGGAGCATGGACAGTTGGCTATAAAAAATCAACAAGATGTTCAGGTCCTTAAAGCGTGTGTTGAAATTTGAGATGGGTAAATTTTTTTTCGATCGACCTAGCAGCATCTTTTATGAGGTCGCAAATTTCCTGGCCTGTCATAGTTAAAAACTTTTCTATTGTGGAGAGGTTTGGATCTGCAAGCAAGGCGTTCGACGGCTTGATTTTCTTTTGGATAAAAGTTTGTCAAGTTTCTTTGCTTTGCTCTTTGATAGCTACTGCACTACTTGTTACTTCTCGCGAAAAGTTCGGAAAATTTTGAGCCCAAAAAATGCTACGAAAATGGTGTGTTTTGCGCTTGCTGGAAGTGCTGATAGCATGTCTCACGTATTTAGATGACCAGATGACTTGCCAGTGTTTTGCGAGTTAATTACGGTCTATCATGGCTCAGTTAGGTGAATAAAGTTAATGCTCTGACTTGAACGAGCTACGAGAACATGGCCTGGAATTGCTTTCTGTAAGGTAGGGGGACATTTATTAAGTGTCATTGAATATCGTCCCCTCCCCCTCCAAAAAAAAGTACAGCTACGCTTTCAGTCCTGCAAGTATTTCGGTACGACGCTTAGGATGCAGTTTTATGACGCTTATACGACGAAGGGCATCGTATCAAATCGCATTTGGTTAATGCCTTACATATCATGAGGATTTCATGGAGTTTCATTTTTAGCACTACTCCCTCTATGAGAGAATAACCTGTCGTTTCAACCATGCTCGCAACGAAAAAGTGGTTACGAGCCATTCTGAACTCAAGTTAGCCGTACCCGGATTTTTTTTCCGCTGGTTTTTTCGTTTTTGTGCCCTGGGAGACCGTGTACCAGAACACGGAGTGACTTGCGTAAATGACTTTTGTCGGACAGCAATCCTAACAATTAGGTATGTCAAATGGCACATCATGGACATTAGATCTAAAGTAACACTTCCAAATATTGCGCGTTTTGCCAAGTTCTTAATCGCCGGATTATGGCTGCCAGTCATGCCTTAATTGGTGGGCATGGATGGTCGTACCTTACTAATGTTCGATGAATTCACAATCTTGTTCACAATCTTCTCTTTGTTGGATGAAGTGAAAGCTTTGATGTAAATCATTCAACCAGCTTTTAGTCGTAGTCACCAGATCCAACTTTCTATTACTTTTACCATGTGTATGATGGTTAGAGATGGCTTGATGATCATGTCTCAAATGTGTTGCATTAGAAGGAATATATTGTTGTCATGCTAGTTTGGTTCTGCTTCTGCCAACTAAATTTATTGTGGTTGTCCACTAGCAGAAGTGGGTAGTTGTCAGCCATTTAAGCGTTAGAGGTGAGGGGTGGTGCAAGCTAAGTAACTGGGCCATGTGTGTAATACCTTTCAATTGGGTACTTAGTGAATTCTAATTTAGCCACTGTAGCCTGAATTAATCATTTTAAGTTGCTTATGAATTATGGCTTATTCTTCTTTGAAGTATGCCTCCAAAACTTTGTGTCATGGAAATCTAACTAATGAATTGTCAAAATGTTATTTTGTCTTTTAGAGGATGATTGAGCCAGATAAAGCTTTCAGCAACTCCTTGTTCCCTGCAGCATATCCAGACTCTCCTCCTCCTTTGGATGACATCAACGAAGAGGACTTTGCTGGTTTTGAAAGCTTCTCAACTCAATCAAAATGGCTTTCTCCAAGTGATACTGGGTGGGCTGCATTTTCCAAATCACCTAGCATGACAGCTGTGTCTGGAGAAAACTGGGCATCTTTTTCTGATATGCCACCTTCCGATTTAGATGTTGTGTCTCCTAGCTATCATAACCACAACAGCCCTTTTTTTTGCAAACAGCTACCAAGCATCTCAACTCAGTCAACAGTTACAGCCGATGGACATGACCAGCTTAAGGAGCTTGCAAGTGATCATGCAAGTGTCGGGAATCAGTGTGAAGTTCTAGAAAACTGTGTACCACCATTTCCTAATGATAATTCTTCAGAATCCCCACAATTTCATAATTTTATGTCGGCTGGTGACAATGAGATACTGTTTGATACTGGAGCTTCACAAGACAAAATAGGGGAAGCCTGGTCTCTGACAGATGGCCGGATTTGTGTGAATAATCTGAGTGGTCATTTGGATTTTAGCTCCAGTTTGGACGGCTTTTCTCCAGTGGGAGACAAAAATAATGAGTTCAGTGTGCCACTTGATTCTCTTGGAAATGTTGATACTGATAATAGTATGACTTCTGAAGTGAAAAGAGAGAGGGATCATTCAGATCAGCATCGCTTTTCTAGTGGTCTGGCAAACACGTATTTGTCAGATGATGTGAATATTCAACTAGACAAGGAGATTGGCAGCACATTTCGTGTCAATCATGTTGATAATGAGAATATTTATGACCAAGCCCTTGTAGACACCATGTTATCTAATGATATGAGTAAGATAGAAAATCAGTTACCTGCTAATAAGCCTGCAACCAGTGTATTACATAGTCATCCTAATGAAGATTGTCTTGCGAGCGATAATGAATCGTTTCTTAAAATATCAGTCAATAGTGATGATGGAGATGGTTGTTACAGTTTGCACAAGAAATTGACTATTCACCATAGTGATGCTTTCGAGAATCATCAGTGTATTGAAGATCAACCAGCTGAATTTGATACTTTGCATGTCGATATGATACCAGATAATGAGTTCATCATTGAGCCTCCTTTAAAACAATTACCTTTGATGGCATTTAGTTCAAGCAATGCAGACAGTTTTGGCTTTGCCGAAGTAGAGAAGTTTTCAAGTTGTAACCAAACAAATGGTGTTACATTTAATTCTGATGCACAGCTGGCAGATGCTCAGATTGAATTCAAGGGGCTAGGCAGTTTTGCGTTACCTGTAAATGGTGGGGATAAAGGTTTCACTGACATGACAAGTGGAACAGAGGAATTCAGCAATTTTAGCACTGCCCCTTTGAGTGACGAAGATGTAGCTTTTGCAGATTTTTCTAGTTTTGTGGATCCTCAAATTATAGAGTCCAAGAATAGTTTAATTAAGAGGATTGATCTTGGTGAAAATTATTTTGTTAAAGCATCTTCACATGATGATGGTTTGTTTGAGGGAAGCATTTCAAGTGCTAATGGCGATTTTGCAGAGTTTTGTCACCATGAATTGGATCAGAATCTCCAAAATGTGGAATCTTTTATTGGTTATCAAGTTGATACAGTAAATGACTCGAGAAGCTTAAATGGTGCAATGTTACCAGAGATAAAACATTCTGATCAGTTTTATGGTTGCAAACTTAGTGATTCAAACTTCTGTGAAATATCAGATATGAAAATCCAGTTTGGAAGCTCACCTACTTCTCACATGCTTTCCAAGGCTGATGAGTTTGGTGATTTTGGTCCAATTCAACCTTTAGAGGAGTCTAGTTCTTGTTTTGAAGGAGTGTTACCATTAAGGACAGATGCTGATGTGCCACAGAAGTTTTTACCCGTCTCTGTTCAAAGGAATGATAAAAGAGTATTTTCTGCAACTGAAGTCAGTTCTGCTATTCCCAGTTCGCAAGATAAAGACATTGTTTTCATTAATGTATGCAGAGACAATGCCCTGAACTTGCCTGATGATATACAAGGCTCTTTGCATGTCTCACAATTAGATAGGGGCATTTCCGAACTTAAAGCCCCTGCCCAAAATCGGCAAGTTGCAAAGGTATGCTTGTTGGTAATTGGTTGGCGATTTTATCTAGCTGTCAAATCTTTTTTTTTGTTAGTCTGTATAGTCCAATAAGTGAGCAATGTGAATTAAGTTTTCTCAATTTTGTGTTGTGTATGTTCAGTATTTTATGTTATGGCTTTATTATTTTGGCCATCTACATGAATAGTTCTTCTTAATCTGCATTTTATTTACCGGTCAATATTACCGTAACTTAATTAGAGCTGATGCTATTATTTTGCAGATGTATGGGCAGATGCTTGCAGATACTGCAGTTTGTATGAGGGTATCATTTGGAAACCAAGCAACTGGGAAAAATCAAGTTCGTTCTGATTGCCAGTTCTGCTTAAAAGATGACTTAAAAGATGATGGAGGGTATATCATTAAACTGTGCTGGTGCTGTATTTGTATGGTCAAACAAAGTTTTCTCTTTGCTGGAAATTAGCTTTACTGCAAATTACTAACTCCGTTCTCCCCCCGCATTTGTGAATTTTGTTTATATGAATTCTTAAATTAAAGATAATTGCTTCAGGTCGTTTTGTCATGAAGGATGTGATTCCTTCCTCTTCTTGAATTAATATTATGGTTACCTCTAGAATCGGCAGAAGCGTTTGGAAGCAGCTGATAATTTCTGGCGATGAGGAGGATTATCTTGTTGTTCATTACTTCACATCAGACCTATTCAGGGAGCAGCTTAAAGGCCTTGATTTCGCTTATGAAGCTCCTGCCAAAAAGCTTGTAAATAATTTACGAATTTGTATTCCCGGTATTTACAGTTGAGAAATTGCATGCGAATGACATGTGTAAGGTCCTATGGTTATCGCCTGGAAAATGCTTGTGGGATACATATCATTACTCGTTGTGGCTGTGAGTTTGATATGGACCATGCAAACTTGTGGTATTAGCTGACTACGCTCTTATCTATCGTGACTTCGAAAGCAATTGGAGCCACGTATCACCCTTGCCTAAGGCTCTAAATTTATTCACTACTCCGGCATCAGGACTTGCTAATGCCTCGAGTCGGAGTCTATTTGGGGTAATCTCCTTAGCAAGAGTGATGCATTGTTGAACATGATGCATCGATAATTTGATCGTCTGTTAGTGGCGCTTTTGTGAGCGAATGCTGGTTTGCCGCCGGAAGTCCTAGTGCATGCCTTAATGCATCTTCTCCTTGTTTTCCGTGTTTATATAGTACTATTTTCATTCCTTCAAACCTGCACCTGATGGCAGACTTTATCTATGGTAGTCTGCATACGTTAATTCTTAAAACATTATGGGCGCCTCGTCACACTTTAAAAATCTTGATATGTTCTTGTTAACTTTTTGTCGCCCGAGTCTTTGAATGACTCCTGACTGTACTGATAAAATTATTGCGGTTCTTGTTGGAAAATGCTTGTGTCCGTGATTTTATTTGCAAGTACATTAATGTTGGGTGTTTTAGACTCATCGTCGTGTGAAATCTGCTGGTTGGAGTACACCGTCGTCATTGTCGCCCTCGTCTTCTATCGGTAGCTTTGTAAGTGGCTCGTCTTTCTGCTGCGCTTTGGTTATGCAAATTTCCGTTTTCGATTTGCCCGTGTGCGTTCTCATTAATTTGGTTCGTCCTGGTTCCTCGTTCGCGTATTTCCAGGTTCCGAGGTACAGTTTTTACTGATGTGCGCACTGATTGATGTTGTTACTTCTTAGAATGAATTAAGCGAACCTCCCTTGGAACCTCTATCGATACTAGTTCCTCAGCCAATTTTTCATGTACCGTCCAAGAACACGCTCCTTGCTAAAAGTCAGGCTAAAAAGGTTAGTCTTATGTTCATTGGGCTTTCATTGAATCTATTGTTAGGACTTATTTTTTAAAGATGAAGAATCAATTTTTCATGCTGTTTTGAACGTGAAGACTCACTGAGCACTCAGTTTCTCAGTAAACGAATAATTGGCGATCTCTTATTTGTAAGTTCTTTATAAGATTTCAAGGTTTTGAGAAGTCTCGCTAGTTCGGCATGAGCAGCCGGTATGAGATAACATACTGCGATAATGAGGACTTACTGCGTCAGTTATTTGCTGTTTTGTTGAATCCCTTGCTTGGCTGCAACGTTCCTCGGTTTTCATAACAGAGCAGCAATGTTTGCCCTTGTGAGTTACGTGAGCTAATTTGTGTATGTTGTACTATTCAGTCTGGCGAATCTCGTCTTCCTTCCATTTCTGGAGTAAAGAAAGGTGAGAGCTCAGATTTTTGTTGTCGTCTTCAGATGTGTTCGATCTTGTTCATCAGATGCTTTGCAGGGCGATGATTCAGGCTTGCGAATGCGGGTCATAGTTCAGATTTGATGTAGCTGGTAAGAAGCGAAGTCCATTGGAAGCTTAAGTGAAATGCTTCGATCAGAGACCAGACATGGATATGATTCGGTTTTGTGGTATGTATGAGTCTGCGGTGGGCCAGGCCCAAGCCCGGGTAAAGGAGGAGGATCCCCTGAATAAAAAGCCTGTACCCCCCCCCCACCACCACCACCGCCACCGCTGAATCTTCATGGCTCAAATGGTCGTTAAGAACCGACCGTGGCGGTGGCGTTCAGGGGCGGAAAATGTAGAAAAAGAAGAAGAAGGATGAGATATGATATGCTTTTAATGAGTAGGAGACGTTGTGCGGAATATTTGCTTGATCTTAAAGTAGTCTCGTCTTGTGATCGAGAGCCTTCTTTCGTTTGTCATGTTTTATGTTTTTTTTTTTCTTTTGTGAGAGGGAATCTTTGCGAATATTTTTGACCAATGCATTGGGCGAATGACCGAAGTTATGGCTTAGCTGTTCGTGGTTATCGACTACTAGCAACTTGCTTTAGCTAATTACTCTATCTAAATATGATGAATTGAAATAACAGCTCCCTCGGTCGCTCTGTCTGTATGTGTTTGTATGCGTGCGTACACTTATGTATGGATGTATGGTTGGATGGATTGATGTGTGTATGCATGTATGCATGTATGTATTTATTTATCTATCTATCTATCTATCTATCTATCTATCTATCTATCTATCTATCTATCTATCTATCTATCTATCT
>QQSS02221220.1:0-10767 GCA_003687565.2 Craspedacusta sowerbii
ATATATATATATATATATATATATATATATATATATATATATATATATGCAGATATATATATATATACAGATAGATATTTTTATATAACATACAAGCCAGTCGTAATAACCAACTGCCATAGCCCGCCCACCCTATAAGGCTCCCCTTTGCTTCATGCCCCGCGGAAAATAGTTTTCCTCTATTTTAATCGTTTTTGACGGGTGGCTGTTGTAATTTATATCGACGTTCTTTGCGTCGCATGGCGCTGTTGGACTCGAACCACTATTTCATGTCTGATTGCGGTTGGCCTTCAGCCAGCATCGATAGATCATATTTCTCTTTCCAGGCGTCTGTATAAACGATGAAAAGTTTCCCGGGACATCAAATTTATGATCCTTCTAAAATTAGTTGGCGCCTGATTCAGTGCACGAATAAGTGTGTGTGGCGCCAGCAAGTGCCGAGGAAAGGTCGTTCCTACGTAGAAACCAGGTGGAATGGCACGGTTCCGAGAACAGCGTTCTGTCGCGGCCATCAATGGCGTCCATAGAGATGGTCGTATCTGCCAATCGCGCTGAGGTGCCGATTGTACGAAACCAATGAACGCTTCACAAACACATCTCAGTGATGTAAGCAACGGTGCTTATAAAAAGAAAGCGTGGCTTTTCACGTGCAGATTCGGTTTGAATGCTAAGAGATTGTGCACGAGACTATTCGCTTGTACGCTCGGCATAAACGAGAAGCTCGAACGAGGAATTGAACGTTGTTGTAGCAGATCGCGAAGTATCATTGTACAGGAATCAAGTTTTACTTCTGATATTGTCGGTGAGTTGCTTATGTATATTTAATCCGGACATTATGCCTTAGTTTCGAAAATAAGGTAGTGAAGAATTTTTCTTTCGCCAAACCAAATTCGCTAGTTATGAATGACTTATGACATGGAAGAAAGATCTTCTTTGTCAATAGGACAAGTGACAGCAACGAAATCAGTTTAGATTTTGCGCGCAACCAATGTGTGAATTTGTAGCCTGTTTAGCCTATTATTACTGTAAATTAACGATTTTATTTCTCCCGTAGAAGATATTGGGAAAAAAACAACAACTCGAGTTCCATCTATTAAAAATGTTTCGATGAAACAGGCGGTACCCACGATGTCATTAAGCTTGGGAAATAAGAATGGCGTTCGCCGTGAGAGAACTTTTCGTTGGTTTTAAGCTCGCGTTGGATCTCGTCCCAATTTCCCCAGTTCCAGAAACGCATTAAAACTGATAAGTATCGGTGTGGCAAACTGCTCCAAGAAAATAGGTTTTCTTTTTTCTGTATGACGGGGGATTTGAGCCTTGTGCGCTGATCTAGCTCGCTTTACATACTCTACATAGGTTCATCTTTTCAAGGTTTCCGGAAGACTGTCTATTCCCTTAATTACAAAATGGTCAACAATTAAGTGTAGTAAGAGCGTATGTTAATAATAAAATTACCGTAGTCATGTCAGCAACTAGAAGTAGCAATCCACTTCCTGACGCGCAAGTTTGTTATTTAGAAGTTTTATTTTCTACAAACGTCGTAAAATAACGTGATATCAACAAAATCGGAAAAGCTGCACTTTTCAAATTTGCTTTTTTTAAAACTTCATCGAGCTCGCCTCATTTGCGTTTCTGGCTTTTTTTTCTTTTTCAATTCGACTTCGCCAAACGCGAACAATTACCCACATGTAATTAAACAGGTGCCAATTCTTCTATTTAAGTAGCACATAAGTTTTCCTTTCTCATCATTAGCGCATCGTTTTTATTCATCGATCACATGCAGGTGTTACATTGATGTGTTGCCAGTCACATGATAAGCACTACATTATAGAGTTTATAAGCGGATTAGCTGATGACGTCAACCGCGTCATCATGAACAAGCCAAGAGAATTGTAAATTTAATTTCGGACGTCTTTCGTCTTAGTTTGGTTATGCGCGGGTGCTGCACTTAGAAGAATGTGTGGACGCACTTTGGATTTGTTTTCTGATGGCCTACTGGACAATCTATTATTTTTCCATTAAGATTTGTTGCATAGCAACAAACCATGCTAAATAAGATGGAAGCTTCTTTGTACTCCTCGCTAACCGTGAACGGGGAATGTTTATGTTAAGCGTGGTTCAGCGCACGAAAAGTTCCTCTGCTATTCTGCAATGCTCATGTTATCTTCTTGTTGTTTTTGTAGGTTGATCAGTATTTATTTCAAGCGTTTGGTTATGGGGGTATTCAAATTTGGAAAGCGAAAAAAGTCCGTTTTGTCTGACAGTTTCCCTCTTTCACCGGACGGGCTGTCACCAAATGGCGTGGCACTCGGCCAAGGGACAAACCCCGCAGATGACTCAGTCGTCAGTATAGCCGTTAGCACACAGGGACCTTCGTTACTCTTGCTTCCACCGCCACCCCCGACGCATGCTGCGGCTCTTAAGTCGGAAGCTGAAGGTTGCGCATCATCTTCGCAGGACGGAGACGGGGGTTCACACCTCGACGAAGGCTCCGCCAACCCTTCCAACAGGCAAGCACCGAGAGCATCCGTTGCTCGTCGGAAAATATCGTCGGAGTCTGTCGCGAAGTGGTGGCGACAAGTCAAGTACGTCGGCAAGTGCTTGCGGAACATTGGTGACGACTTGGACCGTTCCAGCTTGAGTAGCGAAGGGAGTTGCCCCCCGCCTCTCTCCGACCGCTAAGTAGTCGACATGTGAGTACAGAATGATTCGGGAGGAAGACTTCAAGCTGCTCTCGTCGAACCTTAATGTCGCTTGCGCGCTAAGAAAGTGCAGTTCGATGCTCCGACGAATTTCGCACTCATTCTTGGATCAAAGATTTAATCCAGGTTCTAGGCTAAGCCTACGGTGGAGTCAGCATGGCAAGACATCTCTTTCACCGGGCGGTTATGAGCCTGAGTGACCGATCTGTGACCGATCTGAAATTCATTCTCGAAACATGGCAGTTCAACGAGCGCGTCTTTTCTAAGCATATTCAATGAAGGACATTCCAAGTAATTAAGGTGAGATTGCATGGGAAGGTAGGCGAGTGAGAGAGCACGTTATCTTGCAGCCACGAGACGACGAGATTCTATTGATCTAAATCCTCTGCACGAATAATCTGGTCAAATATTTATGGATTGCTTTGACAATTATTCTGTTGATGTACTTCTGGCATGCGTCACGAGCGAACAGATAACCAGGAATGTCTGTCGTGCTGCTAAATAATACCTGGTTCACGTGCTTTTGTCTCTTTGTTTTGCCTTCAACTATGATTGAAATTGCCTGATGTACTCAGTTGAATACGATACTCTTTGCCTTTCACCTTCCATTTGACATGAGATTAGAGGCTTCATATGTTTAAGGCGATGACGTATAAGGCACGACGTAGCAACAGGCGAGGGAGGTTAGCTCCGTAGTTTGTAAAAGCTGACGTGCGCCCAAACAACCGGCGTTTGACCCGCGATTTCATTCTGATTATGCCAGAAGCGATGGCCAGTTTCTGGCTCGGTATTTATATCATCAATTGCTTTTTGTGTTGGCGTTTAATGGCGCTAAACAGGTAAGCTAACCGCTTTGTCGCCGTTAGACCAAGGAATGTTTATTGGTGGTTTTAAACGCCAGTATTTTATTTGGATTTGGAATTTGTTTGGTTTTCTGTTTTTGTTATTGTTGTTGTTGTTGTTGGCTTGGCGTGTTGCCTTTGTTCTGGCCGGTTTGGCGGCAGGGTTCAACTCATGACCTGCTTCTAGTTGACAGTTTAAATCCTTGGATGCTCAAAACGTCATTTCATGATCTTCCTATGCTTGACTGTTGTAGAGTCCGTCCTTGTGGTTAGCCGTTTGAAAAAAATAATTTATTGAGATTATATATTGGTCATGTCAGATAGACGCGACATTATTGTACAGTCTGCCACGGTGCCCTTCGCTGTAAGCACGAGGGCTTCGTCAAAGGCGTTTGGAATCCAATTAGAATTAACCGTGTAAATATGTAAAATACTTTATTTGGTGTAATATTTAAATATATACGTGACATTAAATTTTGTTCGAAAGGCTATTGGTTACTTCTTGAGCGTAATCGCCAAGTTTTGATCCCGTCAGAAACCCGAGTCAACACAAGGGAGGCATTCTCAGCTGGTCAAATGAAATAACCTTAACCATGATTACGCGGATGGCTCTTGTCGATACTCATTCTTATCGTATGTGCGTCCGCTATCGTCAAGTTCGGATGAAAAGATGTCAGCGGGATCTTGACCTTGCTCTATGATCACGTGGTACTTGTGTCAGTAGGGGACTTGCTTGAAACTTTGAAATCGGCTTTTCCGCGGCCTTTCACGTGAGCTTCCCTTAAGGAAGCTCGGGTCCGGCTTTCCGCGACTTTTCCTTCAAAATCCAGAAGCGCCGTAAGTCTTTCGTTTTCAAACGATCATATCATAATGACAGCTAAAGCGTGGCAGACTGCTACACGATCGAATCAATTTACCTCCCAAACACAGCCACACACACACACACGCACACACAAACTCACACGTACGGTAATTTACGAACATATTCATTCGCAGCCTTGCTAATTTGAATCACAAACTGATGTTCAAAATCACACTCAGGTAAATATGTCGTCGTTTAATCTGTTTCTGTTAAGAGATTTAGATCTTCTGATAAGTGCGTGTAGCACTACACAGTTTCCAACGATGACTCATAAATTTACGCGACATATATAGATCGATAACTAGATAGATGGATGGACAGATAGGCAGATTATACCCTATACCTTGATTCAACTACTGAACGAACAAAAATTCAGAAAAACTTCATTCTTTCACTTTATTATCTCTAGTCATTTGATTGAGCAATAAAGCAGAGACTAAATCAAGTCTAAAGGCTTGAATTCAAGCTATTTACAATCAGGCAGCAGAAGCATGATTCAAACAACCTTCTGTTATACCAGGTAAGTCTGAATTTTCGGAGCGTATTTGCTTGAGAGAGTAGCGCACGATTTAAGCGGCGACCTTCAACACAGAAGACACCGAACTTTAAACAAACGCATGCCACCAACCCCTATTAGTTTAAGTGCAGCCCTCGATCGATTCCCGACTCCGTGAAAATGCCTACGAGATTTCTTTAAAGGCTTCTTGAAGCACAGCAATCATCTCTTTGTTTTCTGTTTGTCGTCTCTTTGAAGCGCGCACTCCTCATTTTGTTAAAACTATTAGAAGAAGAATCAGCAATCGCAGTCGACTGACTGGACTGCAATGATATGATCGCCAATAATGAAAATTTTCACGCTTTATTTGTGACAAAGATTGACCATACTACTAAAATCGCTCGCAATCAAAGTAATCCTTCGAGAGAACCACGTTTTATACTAAGATGCCTTAAAATCAAGCATGAATGATAAAAAGGATCAGATAATTTATTAGATTGCCTGGTCCATAAACGTAAAATCGCCATGCCCACTCGCAGCAAAGCTTGGCGCGTGCTTTCCGTACGGCAGCCATAATAGGAAAGAAAGAACAAAGTTAATACTGATGAAAATGGACTATACATTATAGGAAGGGAATCCTCTCAGACAACTGGGTAACTCTCTTAGGGATAAAAATTTATCACAAATTGTGCACAAAAATGTATGAGCACATCAGTGATATATGCAGGAAAGCCGCCGCTCATCTAAATGCTTTCGTTAGACTAAAATCTAAAATCTTACTTTCACATCCAAGAAAGTCCTAGTGGACAGTTTCATATATGAGAGTTTTCATTATTGTCCACTTGTTTGGTGCTTTTCCTCCGTGCGCTCGAAAATCAAAAAATTCAAGAGCAAGTACTTTTTTTGTCTTTAACAACTGCACTGATCACTACACGCAATTACTTGAAAAATCTGTAATGGAAAGGAGTCGCTTGCGAGGTCTGTCTTGAAATTTTTTTAACCGTTAATGACATGAAGCCTGAGTGTATGAAGGAAATCTTTCAACTACCAAAAAATGGAAATTCGCCACGACATATGAATTACGTAGCTGTAACTAAACCAAACAGGGTCTCCTATAGATGTAAAAGCCTAAAATCATTTAAGGTAACAGGCTTAACCACCCCGCTATTGAGACGATGCGTGATTGAGCTAGAGAAGATATTAAATATTGTAATCATAGTATCCAAAAAATTTGTTATGCCCTACCAGAACATATTAAGTTAAATTCTAGGAAAAGCCTCTTCAAGTTAAATATAGAAACTGGGACGGATCTAAGTGTTCATGCAAGGTTTGGGAACAAGTTTAAGGTAGTTTAAATATTCGTGGGGCATTATTTGTTTTCATTGAAAGGATTTGCGATTGCTGGCAAGTAACACAGATGCGAGCTTGATGTAGCTAGCTCTTTACATATGAGCTAAATCTGATTTTTAATTTCGTAAGTGAGTATTTGGTGATTGAGTACCGAGTATAAATAAATTTGCTACTACTGCTGCTACTACTATCTCAAACAAAATTTCGCGCCATGACGTTTGGAATTGCTTTACTAGTTTTGCAACTGCATGAACCGATATCAACGCACATCACCATAGATATAAGCCTTGGAACTCTAATAAACAGTAACTACCCCGGAATAGAGACCCCCGAAAGAGATCTACGAATTGCGATCAGCACTGAAGCCTGCAACAGCTCCAGCGCCAATATGAACACAAGCTTCATCGCTTCCATCGGAATGTCAAATCCATCTAGGAGAGAAAGTAGCTCCGGAAAAAAAAATTAGGAAATGGTTGATTGACAAAAATGGGGATGAAATGCCGGTAGGGGAACTCTCCCTCTGAGGTCGAACTTATCGGCGATGGGCACCGTTCTCTTCCTTATACATACCTATAACCCAGTACATCGCAAGAGCTATGCTAAAATATCTGGATATCGAAGAACAATAAAAGCGGAAGTGAACGACCGGCAGCCGAAGAATCAAAGGAAAAGTAACCGGTAACCGAATAATCATGCGGAAGCAAGACATTGGGAATTGAAAAAAGAATGCCGAAGCGAGGGAATGCCAAAGGATGAGCAATAAACAGCGAGCTACCGGCAACCAAAAAAAAAAAAAACTTCGATAAAATGCGAAATCAAGATCACTTACATAAACAAAGACAACGCCTTACGTCAGCAATAAACAAAGATTGTCACAACTCGCATCGTGTTCGACAGGGCGACACATTCATGTTATCTCACTTCCACTCCGCAGACTTGGACAACAGCAATCACCGGAGATGAACATGACATGAAAAGGATTACAAAAGTATGAATACTTAGAAGGCATCTACGTTGCAAAGCAAATAATACGAGCGATAGCTGACACGTAGGACATAAACCAATAACCAAGAAATTTAGTCATCACTGCCAACTGTCAAGTGAGCAAACCCCAGTCATGCCCGACAGGTAAGAAGCACCAGGTAATCAGGAACGCACCCTGGGTCATCAGCATAATTCAGCAGCATGACACTCGGGTTTTTACTATATACAGCTGTCATAATAGTGCTTTCCAATGCTACCTCATCGACATGCCTAAGGCTTTGTCCATATCTAACTTTGACTCTTGCAGACTGCGGTGAATTTGGTTTGAATGGAAACCCTGCCCTCAAAGTGCCAATTCGAGCTGTAAATATTCAAGGGTCCTTGAAGCAGAATACTCAAAGGAACGTTCGCTAACGTTTTTCGACTCCGAAAAGGTGAAGAAAGGTACGCAGCTTCAACAAGTATCAACGAAAGTTACGAAACTCCACACACACACACATCCACACACACACACACACACACACACACACACACACACACACACACACACACACACACACACACACACACACACACACAAACAACGCACACGCGCACACGTGCAAACATGCACAACAACAGCTACCTCATCCTTATTCTATTCGGTGTAAACAAGGGTCGTCTCGACGTCATCTGCAGGGTGGCCCTTATGTCCACATATGCTTGAATGAGGCACAAAAATTTCACCACCTGAAAAAAGCAAAACTTGGTGCCGAACAAAGATATCTATAAAAATCTTTGTATGTAGCATCTTCAGCTGCATAAACAATTATCAAATACAAATTGACCAAGCCATATTATCTAAATGGAAAAATAACCGATTTCAATAGAAAATTCCACCCCACAGGCAGACGTGCCATATGGAGCAACACCGGCCAAAATCTAAGATTTGAAGCCAGATGTCGTTGGCAGACTGCAAGACAAAATCATGAGTAAAAGGCGTAAAAAATAAATGCATGCATATATAAATAGGCATACAGAAAGGCAAGGTTCCATTCCTCACCGAACGTAGCATCGCACAGCACTTATTTCCTTTTCTTCATACCAGAGAATTTCTAATTAATCCTGAGATCGTTTCCCAAGTCGAACGTCCTAAGCACTATAATACACGAACGAACATATATGTATATATATATATATATATATATATATATACATATATATATATAAATATATATGTGGAGCAATACATGTAAAAATAAAATGCCACATGCAAACTTATCATCAAGCCCGAGCTTTACCGCCTATGTACCTGTAGCGGTGGAGAAGCCTAGATTGGCCAACTGCAAGGATCTTTTTGCCAGCCGACAACAGTGCAGTGACGTCATTCTGTCAAGAAGTCGTTGGGGGCGAGAAGCGAGCCGTTGATGAGACGGATGATGGACATGTTTCTTCCGTAGCAACAGCGGAGCGAGTACAAGTATGTACTTCTTCACTTGACAAGATGCAAGCTGTTGTACGCTGTGATGGACGCGGATGATGGTGTGACATTCTCACGTCATGCGCCTACATGACTCGATGAAAAAGTGAAATACCTACAGTGACATACAGAATGACATACACGACGGCCGTTCCTGTGACAAGTTTAGCAAAGCATCAGACGCAATACGCAAAGTGCCACAACGCAAGGCGAAATGACTCCAGCAAGGATTCTTTAAGCGTGGGCAGTAAGCTTAAAGGTACACGAGAGAACTTCAAGTAAATACCCAATCAATAATCGTAACGATCACCAACTACTTAAGCCTTTCATAACACAGATCGGGCTTGCCATCATACGTCGTCGGATGCTGAGCAGAATTCGGCAACCACAGCAAATTGGTTAGCACAAAGTCACTGTTTCTGACAAGTGTTACAGTGGGTCAGTGTATCGGCATTCTATGTTAATGAATTGGAATCTATATTGTCAGACAATTGATGACAGTTGTTCGGTACTTCTTGTCCCTTTCAACAAGGACAACTTTTCTAAAGTTTTATCAGAAAGCTTATTTCAATTGGTCGTTAGAATCAACGCTCCACTGCTGAAAAGTGATCTCCTATCCATTGCAAGAATGTCAGGAAACCAATTTGCAGTCATTCCTGTAAAGAAGTTACAAGAACTCCCTGTGTCTGGTACACATGACAGACTATTTTCGTAGCTTCTCAAAAAATTCCTCGCTTTTAACAGCTATATGTGTACGTCTTCGTACTTACGACCAGAGCAGATCAACACAGGCTTGTAACTAATGATTCCATTTCAATGCGTTACTTTACACTGTGCGGATTGAAAGCATGTCTTCCACAACATACCGGAGAATGAGCTTGTCACAGTCATACTGTTTCAGTAGCTGCACTTTACCAGGATTTGCCATGCAAGATTTGAGTCGACTGTCGTCTGAGTTGTTGCATTTGCTGATTGCAATGTCGGTGGCCCTTGGCAACTTAATTCCTTTCTGAAT
This sequence comes from Craspedacusta sowerbii, assembly GCA_003687565.2. NCBI lineage: Eukaryota > Metazoa > Cnidaria > Hydrozoa > Limnomedusae > Olindiidae > Craspedacusta > Craspedacusta sowerbii. The sequence continues at coordinate 9,711 of QQSS02221220.1, forward strand.
ATTTATCTCTTACAAAATTAACGGACAGTCAGACTCGATTAAGTTGAAGTTGTTTTAGCTCGACTTCGAAGATCTGACTCGGGCGATGTGTGCTCTGCTCGTTTTTGTTTTTCGGTTTTTTGCATTCTTGTTCGTTTAGTCTGAAGATGGTCCAAGAAAGGACCAAAAGGTCACGAAATTTATTAACTTTATTCCTTGCCTTGAAGATTTACCCACCGGGGGTCCTAACAAAGTATAGCTATTTAACAAAATGCTTCCTTTTTATATACTATCGCCTAGGTCATCAGGATAATTTATAAATAGTGCCTTAAATAGGATGGAACAATTTAAATGGTAGCTCTCAGCTGCTGGCTCTGGGCAAATAATTTGGTGAGCTGAAGTAAAAGATTGCCATTTTTAAATAGTATCCAACACTGGCCACAGGGAAATATAAACGAATATATGGGGAAACAAACGTGATAACAGAAATTACAAATATAAAATTAATAGTACAAAAATGTCAGAAAGGTTTTACCATCACCGAATATAGGACATTCAATGGCAATCTCGAAGTCAATGCACGGAAAGTTAGCAAAAAACTTTCCACCCAAGCTAAACATCGTCGTGCTCGCTAGGAGGTTTAATTAGACCTTAACAAAACCTCGCTGCGTGCTCCAAATCACTGACCTCTAACTAAGCCTAGCTAATTAAATAGTGAGGTAATTAGAGAGAGATAACTGCTCCAAACACATCCTAGCCGCCATTTTGAGAGTTTATAGCACTGGAGTTGTTCTCATCTCCTAGAAAGACATTACGATCTCTAGGAACAGATTGGCGGAATATTAAATGCTATTATAATACTATTCTATTTAAATAGCTTTATCTTGTTTAAGGCGCTATTGAAATAGTAAATACTATTTACATACGATTTAAATAGTTTTATCCTATTTAATTAAATAATCAAATGGCTAGCCTTACGTGCGTATTTTAATATGTGTGATATCCCTGTCGCAAGCATATTTATGTAAGAAGTTTCGTTTCCTCTTACGTCGTTAAATATTTCGTCGAATTTTCCTCT
>QQSS02221242.1:0-10766 GCA_003687565.2 Craspedacusta sowerbii
GTAGCGCAACGGTTAGATTTGCCGCTTTAAAAACTGATGAGTTCAAGGCCACTTGAGGGAGCATAGTTTTTTCGGAAAAATTGGACATGTCTGAATTATTTTCTCTTTGATTTCTTTTTGCTTGGAGGTAGAATGTTAATCATTTTCCAGTGCGAAACCGGGCATGTTAAGTAATTTAAACAGATTTATCAGACGCTGCTCAAAAAAATGATAGCCAATCGATTTTGGTCTAAATTTGCAAATGCGAATGAAAAACGCAAATAAAGTTCGGAAATATACAAAATCACAGTTTCTTGGGTTGAAAAGAAATAATAAGCAACAATTTTCAAAATCATGAGAACGAAATCAATCATAAGAATATAAGCAATCCTAGAATTTGACTCAACATCTTAAGCGTTTTAACCGAGCAAATATTTTCGCCTGCTTTCCTGTGTTTTTTTCTTCAGGAAGACGAGAGTAAAATTCTGTTTGTGCGCATAACATGTGCGTATGTGCATGTGTGGTGCGCATGGCTGCGTAGCAGTTTTGATATTAATTTTTCTATGAAGTCTTCGTACATTTTTCCTGTTGTCTAGCGTTAATTAGACGGAAACATGCTATTCTTCTCAAGAACTTCTTATTTTAGTCTAATTGTGTTCAATACTGACTAAAGAGTTAAGGCAGTTGTTAGACGTTTGAATCGATGCGTTCTTGAGTGGCACGACGAGGAATCAGCAGTGAAGAACTAAGCAGTCATCATAGACTCCCAAAATGGGAGACCCAAAATCAAGCTCTGAGTCTTCAGGAGATAACAAAAGATTTGTTGCCGATAAGCGGAAGTCAGACATTGCTAGTTTATTTCTTCAAGTAAGAGGCTTTTATATAACAATTTTTTTTAGTTCTGATGACGCTTCCCAACCAGGTGGAGTCGTACTCATGGTTGGTGGGCTGCAGCAGAAAGCATTCGTCGAGACGAGAAAAAGCTTACAGGGAGGGTGCCCTTTAGTCATCGATGGATATTCAGTTATGGATACAACATTATTGCTCTGCAAGTTGCAGAGATTGACGACGACGCAGCTTTATGTGGACGAAACAATTATTTTGTGTAAAGATTACGTCACTCCCAAAAGCAGTCTTTCAAAGAGCAGTGCAGCGTTTGCTGAGAGGCTACGCATGAAACATTTCCTTGTTTACAGTAGTTGGGAATCCGTGAAAGTTATACGAGCATATTATTATTAGTGCTCATTACTTTTAAAGAGTTTACGACTATTCACTCGCGATAAATGGGATTTGTCCTTTTCACATAGGTCCTGTCCTGGTATGCTTTGTTTAATCGCGTTTATAAGTGTTCGTGTAGAAAAGAATATTTACAAAACGAATCGATGATAGATATGTACGCTGTGAGCATTTAAGTTAGTTCTCTTCTGGATGGTGCTTGTACAGCGCTAGATTTGCAGACGTTGATGTCGACTCGCAATACCAAGGTCTTGCCAACTTCATGACTTTTTGGCGTTAATCTTTCGCAACTTCATGCTATTTAGACCTTGATAATTTCATATGTTCAACGGACTTTCTATATAGTCTAGCGTTAACAAGATGTCCAGGGCATGTCTTCAACTGTTGCTTTAGTGAGTTTTAGGCACTTTTTCTTGCCTTTTTGACCGCTAATTATATGTTACTCGTCTATATCTTATGGTGGTTTATACGCATTCAATTTAATAAAAAAAAACTATTTAGCTTACGCGTGTTAAGTGGGAGAAGCGCAAAATAGCGTCCTCGACCACCACCTGCGTATTTTGCGCGCCTTCAAAGTTTTGCGTGTAACGATCGCGTACTTTTTTAGATTACGAAATGGACCACCTACGTGTTTTGCGCGCCTTCAAAGTTTTGCGTGTAACGATCGCGTACTTTTTTAGATTACGTAATGGACCACCTACGTGTTTTGCGTGCCTTCCAAGTCTTGCGTGTATCAAATGCGTACGTTCTTGGAATTCGAAATGAACCGCCTACGGTTCTAGCCTGCCTCTCAGATTCTGTGTTTATCAAATGTGTACTTTCTTAGAATTCCAAGTGGACCGCCAAATTGTTTAGCGCGCCTACAAATTACTGAGTGCATCGAATGAGTGCGCACTGATAATTCTCAATGGACCCCTAAGTGTTAAGCTTGCGTTCAACATCGTGGGTATGAAAGCTATAAATCCAGGTACTCGATGCCTAGCAGTACTATTTCGACTAGCAGAGCTGAAGTAAGGCCTTGAAAACAGAATGATGATCGTAAAATTTCTGTTCGTGGTGGAACTATCGCTGGCAGCTTTTATGAACGTAAGGTTTACGATTTCGCTTGAATCACTTTTTCCTTAAGTTCTAAACATTACCATTAGATCTTCTTCATTCAATCATAACGTCGATTTAATGAAGAGGAATCGATACGAAATGCATGCCTGCATTTGCACTATTCAATATACCGCTTAGTGCAGCGCTATGAAGTAGCGAAGACCACCCGATATGATGTTAGATCACTCAGTTGACGCACAATTAGATTCAGATTTTCTTCCTTATTCTTCAGTCAGCCTTGCGTTGGAGTAGGGATGAGGGCTTCTCCAACTAATCATGAAACGTAGTCCAAACCATGGGGCCCCCATAGCAATTTTGAAAAAACGGTTATTGATCGACAGGCAACAGTCTTTACGCAGGCAAACTTTCATATTTTCCTTACAAGCAAGTCCGATAGAAAATTAATGGTTAAGTTGAAACCGCAAGCAAGTATAGTTTTCATGAAAACCACGAGTTTCATTTTACTTTTTAATTGATATTATAATATTCTTACGAAATCGATTCGCCTTCATTTTCTAGCCTGTGGTTGCCGGCGAAAACGAGAAAACGGCAACACCTTTGTGCCCTTTGAACGGCAAGGACGGCAAAGATGGTCGCGATGGACGTGATGGACAATCCATCGTGGGTCCTCCTGGACGGGACGGGAGAGATGGAAAGGATGGTCAGAGCTGCTGTAATTGCAAAGAAGGACCAGTGGTAAGCCTGAAGCTCAGCACTTTAACTGCTCTGCCCAAAGGAAGTATGAGTTTTTGCAAACAAAATGAGAAAGATTTGATTGAAGGCTCAAGTAAAATGCGATTTAAGTATTTCGTGCGGTTTTTTTCATAGTTTGAAAAAGGAGAAACCTGCAGAGACTTAAAGAACAAAGGGCACCCCAGTGGTGTATATAACCTTAACTTGCCAAGTGGCACGCATCGCGTTTACTGTGAAATGGCAATTAACGGTGGAGGCTACACATTCCTGCCGATCGCATCTATACCACGGCTTGTTGACGATGATATGGCCTTGCTGTTCACACGAAAAAAAGACGTGTTGCTTCGCATAGCAAGGACGGATGGAACACAACCCTACACAGTGATTTCGCAATTACAGAACACCGGCGGCGTTTCCGTTACTCTCAACAGGTATGTAGGAGCCTATATCAGCGCCTCAACAAACTTCCAACGCTCTTGCACGAACAAACAAACAGACGAATGCATACGCACAGACAACCACATTCATTTGCTCATCTATCAAACGCAATATATACGAGAACGACATGCAGAAGTACAAAATAAGGCCACAATCAGCTTTCACAGAACCGCACGTTCTGACTGTGGAATTCTTTACAGGCATCATCTCTACTGTACTCCAATTAATTCAAGCAGGCAGATTGAGGTCAAAGCTTCGCTGTACGTGTTTCCGGAAAGTTAGTAATCCCTAGTACGCGTAGTACTGTACTTTTTCTTATTTCTTATTTAGTCACGCTGCAAACGGCGCGCCACTAAATTTAGCGATGGGGAAGTACCTGTATCTTGAGACTCATCCCAACTTGGTTGCTTCGACAGGGACAACAATCGGCTTTAAGGCTAATGACCAGGATGTCACTTACAAAGCTTGCGACAATAATGTGAAAGGAAACTTCTTTGCATTCTTCCCGAATCCTGGAGAAGTCGCAGCAAGTACTTATCATCTGAGCGACCGGGTCTATGAAACAAGCGGACTAGCAGTGAATTGGAGAAGCAAGGCCGTTAATCCAAATTCCGTCCGAAGAATGCCCGAAGATTTCTTCATGTTTACAGAGATTCACTATGTTGGATGTGGCTGCTACACATCAACAGAGAGGTGGCTTACGGCCACGCACCCGGCTCTGGGTACCGCCATAGGTCTTAGATGAATCCAACTGCAGACGTTCCCGACTGTAGAGAACAGCAGCTATAGCTAGTTAGTTTGTTTGTCTAGTCACCTAGTTTTGTAGCCCACCGTGGCGGCACCACTGGGGGTCGGTGAGCTGCAAGCCTGCTGTGACTCAGCTGTCGTCAGTGCCTATCGGATGCTTACGTTTAGCATTCGGGGTTTTTCTTGTGCGGGCTTTCTTTCATGTTCTTTTGCCTTCGTAATATTGCTTCCCCTCACTTCGGTTTACGACATGCTTTCGGTGTTTGGAAGAGATTGAATTTTATTTCTCCGGACTGTGTGGGGTCGTGCGTCATGAGCAGAGAGTAAGAACCTTCGTCAGTCATGTTGGTGACTGCCCTAGTTTGAGCATAAGTAATTTTGAAAATCTAGCAACGCCCTATAATAGTTCTCTTACCTTGTCGTTCTTGTCATTGAACACGTCTTATACCTGGGTCACTCTGATCCACCGAGACACGTACATGGTAAGAGTATTTCTTTGACATTTGAGACGGTTATATTTATTAAGATTTTGTTTACAATCATTGTAGTGTTTTATTGATTGATTGCTTTCTTGTTCGCTTATTTTATTGATTAATTGTTCGCTGCTATTATGGATTTATTAATTGTTCACCGATTTTATTGATTTATTGATTGTTTACCGTTTCTCTTAATAAAGATTGACGGCAACTAGTGAGCTACCAGTGAATCATCCTGTTTTCGGTGAGTCGTTTTGGCCAAAGTAAAAACCTTCAGTTGCTCACGCCAAGAAATCATTACACCATACGTCATGTAAGGCTGAAGATATGGAAGTTTCATCTGAGACATTTAGCTATTTCCTTATCGTCTTGTTTTCGTGAACTGCGGTCGAAAAGATTCAAAATGAAAAAAAAAAAGCAAATTAGCCGAAAAATTTGTGAAAATGATCATCAATTATGGATTACTGATGTCCGCGGTCTACAAGCGTTTGCAGATTCGATAAAATTTATTTAATCAATTGAGTTTTTAACTAAATGACACAAGTTGAAAAATAAATTGAAAATGTTCTAGTAGCATTTTTTCATTACCTTGCGCAAATTTCAGCCTATCATAATTTTTTAGAGAATGGCACCAATACAGTACCAAAAAGAGCATCCTTGCAGAAATTCAGTAAAGCGGAAGCATCGTTCCTATTTCTAAGTGTTAAAGCAACCTTTCTCTTATGCTTTATGACTTCCGACGATAATTTTTGGTACAATGAGAAACAATCAGTCGATTGAAAAAAAAAAAAAAACTCAGATCACCATGACCATGGGCTGCAGTAACGGCTGCAGTTGTCAAATGCGCTTGCAAAATTGGACAGCTTCTCAGGCTACCGGCAGAGGTACTCCACCAGGATAGAGTGTTTGTTTTTTCTTGACCTGATGCAGAACGGGCATGTGCGTGTCATCACCAACTATTATTGTAGAGAGGAACGAGTCCAAAGACTTTATCCAGTTTTCCGACGGACCGTTTTGTAAGTGAAGGGTTATCCGACTAAGTAATTCTTCGGCACTCATTTTGTTGTGTGGGTAGTGGCTGCTCAGCTTAATATTGTTATTTCTGAAAACTCGGTCTTCGGTTGATTGTGTACATCTTTTTAATGGAATTTATGTTAGGCTACTAGTGATGCTTCTTCTAAAAGTAACTCACCAAACTCTGCGACGTTTTTGCATGATTATGTAACGCGCTCTAATGAAGACCATGCACGTTTAAACTAGATGAGCTGGTTAAAGACTATGTGATTTAACTGAGTCAACCTTAACGTATATCTAAAAAATTTAATATGAACACGGATATTATACGCATGAGTTGTTCATATTGTTCTTTTGATTTTGTCTATAATTCGTTTAGCAAGAAAGTCTGGGTGAGCTCCTCAATTCTGATTAGCATTGCTACGAGGAGCTTTCCCTCCCATTGAGATATGTCATTTTTGATTCTGTATGCTAATGTATCTTATCTTTATGGGTAAAAATAAATTGAATCTTGAATCTTGAATCTTGAATCTTGAATCTTGTGATCAGTCACTGCTTATCAAAGATTAGAATCCGTTGAGAGTCTTATGGCACTCTGCAACGTACTAGCAGGAATGACTCTCAAAATTGCAATAATGATATGAGCGATTCATGATCGTCTGTCAAGATCATTAAATGTATGAAGCAGGTTGCAATTGTCTCGAATAATAGCTAACTAATGCGCTTATGGTAATTTTTTTCAGAAAAATCCGGCAACCCTCCTCTCAACTCCTTACAGATACCATACTCAGATAGCTAAAGGTCACTAGGGTGCGATCCTTCATGTCGCCCACCATGACACTGATTCAAGATTCAAGATTCAAGATTTATTTTCGCATGTAGAAAACAACAATACGTGTTCAAAGAAAATAAAAACAGTCTACATGTGAAGGAAGCTCCTCACTAGCAAAGCTAATCGGATTTGAGGAGCCCCCCCCCCCTCCAGACTTTATGATAAAATTTACCAACCGTTCGTTTACTAACAATTGTGCAAAAGAAGTAGATGAACATCTCGCGCACGCAAAAATCACTACTTAGGTAGCCGAGAAATTACAAAAACACAAAACGAGATCAACATAGTCAAGATGAATTTGGATACATAGTGGATCTAGCAGGCGCTACATCTGTAGCTCAGGCTAGTACTTTGCCGTAAAACGTGCATGAGATATTTCTTAAGCCGCGATTTTGTGAGAGTTAATCAACGTTTATATTACGAATATTATGAAATGAATCAGTTCCGGAGTGTCTTAGCTATCTATCGCCAAATTTAACTGTGATTGTGACAAATTTAACTAATGTACGGCGTGTGGAGCGCCTTATGCCCAGTACTTCGCGTAGTCCTATTGTGAGTTCGGAAGGAGAAGACATGTTGGAGTGACAGGGTAAATCATCCTTGTTCCAGACATATAATACGAGATATCTATGCAAATGAATTAAATCTTCTAGCTTCAGTATCTTCAGCCGTGTAAATAGTGGCCATGTGCGTTCATAATAATCAGCTTGTGATAACTCGAATTACTCTTTTCTGGATCAGGTATATCCGCCGAAGGTCGCATTTACTGGCATATTCCCATTCAAGACATCCGTAAGCTAAGTAACTTTAAAAAGGCTACAAAAATGCCTTTAAGGGTTTTTAACGGAACAAAATGTCGTATTTTTGCAACTATCGCTGCTGATCTATTTAATTTCTTTGCAAGCTCGTTTTTATGAGGCCTCCACGTCAGAAACGAATCAATAAGCACTTCCAAGTAGTTAACCTTACTGAATAGGAAGAAGTTGGGGCTTCCAAACGTAACAATAGGTCTAATGTCAGCCTTTTTTTTGCGGCGGCTTAAGAAGAACTACGTCCGTCCATCTTTTGGTGTTAAGAGATGAACGATTAGCGCACAGCCAGTTGAAGACATTGCCCAGCTCGGTTTTTGATGACTTTCGCATAATTTTTACACAGCAATGTCTCAATAGGATATTAGTATCATCTGCAAAATGAGGCGCTATGGAGACACAAATGCAATGTTTGAAATCATTAATATATACTATGAACAGTGGTGGGCCAAGGACTGAATATTGTGGAACTCCGTATGTTATATCCAAGGTGCAAAAGCTTTGATCGTCAAGAGCTACAAGAGCCTTTCGGTTTGAGAAATAAGACCGAAACCATTCATTCACGTTAGATCTTACACCGTAGGCTTCAGGTTTTTGAAGAAGGATATTGTGATAGATAGATGCATAGTGTCAAATGCTTTCTGTAAGTCTACAAATATCCCACAAGCAAAATCATCGTCATCACCCAGCCGGCATAAAGACTTCTTAAAAACATCTCGCGTAATCAAAAACGACATCTTAAAGACATCCTTTTTGATCTTTTTTGTCATCCTTTGAGATGTCTTTTTAAAGACGTCTTTAAAACATTTCAAATCAGACATCTTTAAGAGATCTCAGAAAGATGTCTGTTAGACATCTTTAAGAGGTATTAAGACGTCTTTTAGACATCTCAGAAAGACGTCTTCAAGATGCACTAAAAACGCCTTTAAGGCGATAAAAAAATTACGTCTTTTAGAAATCTCAGAAAAGACGTTAAGACGTTATCTCAAGAAGGCGACTATGCGACTAATACAATGCCAAAAACATTCAGTTGAAGCGCCTGCAAAATCTAGAAGGAAAGGCTTCAGATCTCCTCATGATTGGGATGTCTCGAACACCAAATATTGCATCTTATACAATACTTTCTGGGATCTTCAAAACATTCAGTTAGACATGTGCAACCAAGGAGTAAGAGTTTCAGGCAAGCGTTTAAAGTGGATTCGTGCTCGACGGGCGCGTGGTTATAGTTGCTGCTTCTCCGCACCCCAGCCAGAAAAACGTCAGTATTAGTATCTTCTACGCAGGGTCAACTTTTGAAGGATTCTCAATCCCACGCGCTTAGTAGAGCGAGATAGCTCCGAAAACCGTCGAAGAGAGAAGCAATACACACTGAGCTGCAAAAAACAAAGATTTAATTATAAAAAAAGTACAAAATAAAATTTAAGAAATGGCACAAATACGACATAAACTTTATAATACGACATAAAATTAAAATAAAGAAGAATAGAAGAATATTGCATCAGTATCATTAGAAGAAGTATCCCTAGCAGCATATTGCATTAGTACCTAGCAACACTAGCGTTACTTTTCAAAAAACTTGTGAGGGGTGCGTAATTATTAGCTATTCGAACCACGTTCACAGCTTATACAGCATACCATTGATTTCCAATATTTTTGATGCGACACGTTTTTCAGACGACAAAATCAACACAGTACCTTGCCAATAGTGGCCAACTCAATATTAATGTGATAGTAGTACACACTTGACAAGAATCTATGCTAATACTTACTGTGAAGTAACTGCCAGGGCCCAGCTTAAACTAGAGTACAATTTTTCCTTTGCCGCCTTTCCCGTAAAGACTCATCAGTGACATAATATATTTCTTAAAATAATCTAAATGCAAATGACAAACTTTAAACTACACAACCAAGAAAAAGAATAAGGACCATGATGCTAAGTAGTTTAACTGCTTCCTGAAAGTTAAACCCAAAAAATGCAACGGAGGTAACGTAATCTCCAGCAGGTTCATGAACACACACAAATGCTCCCTTCGCGATAGGCTACCCACGATTGCAAAATAATCGAGCTGCTACACAAGCATCCAACAGATAACCCCTGCATACAATTTATTGCTATACAGAACACTTGATGCACAATTCTGCAATAAACATCAGCAAAACAGTGGATGATGCAGGCTTAGGGTTCAGAGCAGCATAAAGCAAAGAAATTCAAAAAAGTCGCCAAATCTAAGGCTGATGCGTGCAACTCCAACAGGTTGCAAAAACCAAAGGGAATCTAGGATATCACTTACTCTTACAGATAGTTGCCACGTGCTAAAGAAAAAAAAGTTACGCACGTAAGGAAAAGTTGGGTGATGGTTATAGAAAGGTAACTTATATGCAATTTAATCTCTTAAGCTTGTAGGGAACATTAGTTGATTCTAAGTTAATTGCTATAGCAGATCCTAGTGATGTGCTAGAGGTAAGATATGGAACGAAAGTGATCCAAACTTTAGATATCGTCACTTTAGATATCAAGCTCCTATAGTTCAGTTCAGAAAAGGATATGTGTTGATGAATTTGTTTCAAGACAAAAAATAAGCTTTAGAATGCGACTGACTTTCTGCTTTGATATCATGGGCAGAAACTGTTAGTCTTATAATTCACATTTCATTTTTTCACGATGCAGTGTACTCTTCATGTAAGAATTTTAAATTCATAAGCAAATATTTTTTTATTCGTGCATCTGAAAAAGTAAATCTTCTGATGTACACTTAATGATGTCTATTTCATAGAAAGACATGCATATTGAAGCTCAACTAGAGCAAATAACAGACAAATTGTGAGATGTCCCATTTACAAACAAGGGTATTATTTTTTGAAGGTCTTTAAGGGTGTTTGCTTTAAAGAATTACATCCATGTATAAGCCTAACTAAGGTAGATAACAGCTGAAGTTTTATAAACATACTGGCACAAGGCATTAACATGTGCATATCCTTCCAGTACGTTACCCTTTTTTGTGACACAAGAAAAAGACCTGACGTCTTGTTAGGCTTTGGAGTTTATTTTACATGGCTTGCCGCTCTACGGCACTACGTTCTCGTCTGTTGCAATAAGACATCATTATGATAGAATCTCTTAAACAATACAAAAAAGATAGTTGAGGGCTTGTATCTGCAGGTCCTTCAGCAAAGACCTGAAGCAGATTTTTCGTTTTCAAACAAAAAAAACTTAGATGGCTTGAGTCTGCACTTCATACATACTTAGCTTAATAACTAAACTGTCCTCGGCATACTTCGCAATCCTCGAGGAATGAAATAAACAACTGGGCTCACCTTCAAGATCCTTCACCTCGCATTTTATGCTATTGCCACTACGTGACTGCACGTATGTATGTATGTATGTATGTATGTATGTATATATGTATGTATGTATGTATGTATGTATGTATGTATGTATGTATG